>JAYXIM010017852.1:0-217071 GCA_037575425.1 Anastrepha fraterculus | reverse complement strand
TGGCCAGGACTCGAGAGTAATTCGAATTATATGAAAGGGCCCGCATTTGCAATTTTCCCCCGGGGCTCGGATATGCTCTCTACGGCCCTGCATATATATATGCCGCTTACGCCCCTTACGCGGTGTTTGCCGAGCTCCTCCTAATACTTATGGCGTTCGTCTTGATATTTTCCCACAAATGGAGGGACCAACAGTTTTATGCCGCCTCCGAACGGCAGATGGTTTTTTAAGAGGAGCTTTTTCGACCAACGTAGCCCAATGAGTTGGTACGTGACTATCATTCGGAAGTGCCCGAGATCAACACCCCAGGCGCGAAACACCAAGTGATACAACAATTTTTTTCTAATAGCGATCGCTCCTCGGCAGGCAATACTACAAACCTCTCAAAGTATTTCTGTCAAGAAAAAGGTCTAAATTACTTTCAATACAAAATTTAAAAATCGAGAATACTAACGAAAGCCTAACCAAAAAATAAAAAACAAAGTTTTGTTTTAAAATGCTACTCATAAATTGGATTCATATTACCATCCAGGAAAACTCATTTTTGGGAAAAGGTTTGTATTCAAAACAGAAAAAAGGGGATGTAACGTAGTATACATAAGGTAGTGAAACTTTCAAGACTGGCAAAGAAAGAGGGAGAGACCCGAGAGAGAATGAGAGAGAGAGAGATAAAGAATATATATCTAAATAAATTCACAACATTTGCAGATAATACAAATAGACAAAATTTACAAAAAACGGAGAAGGGTCGACCGGTGTAGGTAAACGCCGGACACAAGCCGTGGCAACAACGCGTACTACTTCGAGCCTTTATTATCCGCACAAACGCAGCGATTCCAGGACCGCAGCAACGGCACAAATTACCGCAAGGCAATACCAATAAATCCGACGCCGGAATGCATAGCACTTATAATACACACAAGCATTAGCCAGGAAACGGAAATAAGCGCCAACAAGTAGGCACCAAAAAACAAACCCCAAAAAAATTGGGACCAAAAAATGCCCCGAGCAGTAGGCACCAAGGAAATATAACGCCAAAACGTAGGCACCAAAAATATATTTTCTACAAGTTTGCACCAACAAACAAGCGCAAAAAAGTAGGCAGTGTTATATCTCACTGGAAAGTAGCAACCACAAGGAAAAACTCGTGAAAAATAGCCTAAAGTGTATCTAAGATATAGGTATATAGCTCTCTCTCTCCTTTTCCTCTACCTTATAGTTTTTTTCTCTCTTGCGGAACGAAAATGCCCAAAACGTTGCATGGCCTTGAAATTTTACTCTCCATTCACGCTCGTCCATCGACGCCTAAGAAGTTTCACTTCAAAAATGTATAATAAAAGCACTGATGACACTTTTTGAAATCCATGGCTTGGAATTTTTTTCAATCGCATAATTTTTGGCATTGGTGATGCCTGAATTCATTTTAAAAATTTCTAAGTAAAATAAGTTAATCTTACATTTTACGGTGTTTCCAAGCATTAACGTAAATTCACATTTATTTATACCAATGTAGTATATCCTAACCCCAAATTTTTCTCTTTCTAAAAATGTTTTGAAAAATAATAATAAATTTAGGTTTAAGTCCCGAATTTCTACTTTTAAGACTACTCTGTCTTAATAAACCTCGCAGAAGCTGTCTCAACATGTGCTTACCATTTCATAGTTTGTCCTTGGAGGCCAACTGATTTGCTCGCTGCCAATATGAAAATGAGATAAGATAAGATAGCAAGCGCCTACATGAGAAAACGGAACAAAGTTAAGACACGAAGAAGACAAATGTTTATGCTCGAATGGGGAAAGGTAAGGGTGATGATGTTGGGTAATCGAACTATGATACTCAAATCTCATTAGTGCATTATATATATATATTTTTCTTTAAGTTGAGTCTTATAGTTTTTGAAAGAAAATTTTAAATAGGTTTTTTCATTCGAGCAAATTAACCATATCTTATGGCCAATAATTTTTTTTATGGCGAAATAATAAATTTTAACCCTTTGCCAAAAGATTATTTTGATTATAAAATATTTGAAATCTACTACAAAATTTTCTGTGAATATTCTTACTCTTTCTTTACAGTATACACAAGAATAAGCAAATAAATTCCAATACATTTAAGAAGTCTATAATTTTCAAGTTTACAATTAATACCATCCTGCAATTAACCCTGATTATGAAACAAATTCTTGAATTATTATGTACATATAAAATTCATATCAAATTGAAAACTTGAATTAAAACAAACACACTGAACATGTAAATTAAGGAATAAGCTTTTGAGTTCAAGTTTTGCAATAATTTACTTCCCTCAGTTGGACAAATGCAATTATTAATAAAAATATCAATATAAAAAATCACTTCGCTTCCAACATTCGAGAGTTAAGAGATGCATCAGCTCTCAACTCACCTTCAAATTGAATTAAAACCCGCACATTTATAGGTGTATGTAGGTAGTATGGATGTATTTGCACGTGAATATTCTTATGGGAAAAGTTATACTCACTTTTCTAATGTGATTATCGCAAAACCACCTGGTACCTCAAGTCAACCACCAATATAAAAACAACAACAAAGAACAAAGTACGGTGTGGTTGTATGGTGGACAGCACTCGAAAAACGGTGTAGAGTAGCCACAATTGATCGAGTTCAAAGAACAGCCTGCCTCCTGATAACAGGATGCTTAAGTACAACACCTACTAAGGCTCTAAACACGTTGCTTCACTTGTTCCCTATCGATCTGGCTGGCAAAGCGATTGCAGCGAAAGCAGCGACACGCATGAATGCTATATCGAAATGGAATAAGTATCTCGGCCATTCGGCCATACTGAACAGGAACACTGTTATCTCTTCCGACATAGACTATCATGTAAGTCTTCCATCACCACCCTTGCTATTCTCCTGTTCACTCCCAACTAGGGAAGAATGGAAGACAAATCTTACCGAAATCGATGGCCCTCTGACTATATATACAGATGGTTCAAAACAAGACGGCAAAGTGGGATTTGGAATCTTTTCCAATTCCCCTCACATCAATCTATCATTTAGATTACCCGACTACTGTAGCGTATTCCAAGCGGAAGTATGCGCTATCTGGTATGCTGCGAAAACTCTCTTAGAAAATAGAATATCACTAGAGGATATCCGCTTTTTCACCGACAGTCAAGCGGCCGTTCGAGCACTCAGCTCCTCTTATACCCACTCAGATGTGGTTCGATCCTGTCTCTTATCTCTTAACGAGATAAGTGTTCAGAATTCTGTCCAAGTTATCTGGATACCGGGTCACAGTGGATTCGAAGGTAACTGCAAAGCTGATGAACTCGCAAGAGCTGGAGCTGCGCAATCATATGTTAGTAACTTACCCACAATCCACATTCCGCTCTCAACATGTAAAATGCTCATCGATCGAGAATTTCACAGCATTGCTGATCGGAGGTGGCGAGTGGAAACTACTTGCGTTACGACCAGACAAATCTGGCCATCCTACAATCTGAAACAGACAAAAACCCTTATAAGTCTTTCGAAACACGAACTAAGGCATATAACATCTCTTATCACCGGCCACTGCCTTTTGGGCACTCACGCACGTCGGCTCGGGGTTCCTCAAAACGACCTGTGCAGATACTGCGAGGACGAAGATGAGGAAGTATCGAGCAGACATTTGCTGTGCAGTTGTCCGGGTCTAGCCAGAAGTCGACTCGCTCTTCTAGGCTCTCCAACAATTGACAATCTTTCAGTACTCTCGGACCTGAAAATCGAATCTCTCATCAAATTTTCGAAACGAATTAATATCTTTGACCAAAATCTACAATAAAAATCTCGGTTAGGTGGGGAAATCATTTAAAATAATGAGCTCTAGGGCAACACAACGGACCCAACTTGCGGTCTATGTGGCACTCCGATGCGGGGTCACCCTTAAACCAACCAACCAAGAACAAAGTACCGCGAATTGAGTGTCAATGGAAACCGTCGTTAGTTATCGCCGCTGTTATTAGCAATTCGACCACCCCCATTGAAAAATATTTGCATGTGCTCCAATTGCATTTATATACATACATAAGTGCATGTATGTTAGGGGTGCCCTTATTTTTTTAATTTCCAATTCAAAATAAAATTTAAACTTTTGAAAACAAATTTTGTACAAATGTGATTTTGTATGTATTTTGATTAGAATTTATTTATCGGCGTCACAGAGTACACAATAGATGTATATAAAGGGTGATTAAATTTCAAGGGCCGATGTTGAATGTGAACCACACCTAAACGTCAAGTTTTTTTCTGCATTAGTTTGGCATTCGTCAAGTTCAGACTAACTCAATTTCAACCATGGAAAGATACATAATCGAGCAACGCGTTAAAGTTATTCAGGCTTATTATGAAAACGGGCGTTCAAATTAAAATGCATATCGCGCACTTCGTGAAGAAAATCATCTTCAGTGTTGAGGTACACTTTCACCTCAATGAATTCGTCAATAAGCAGAATTGCCGCATTTGGGCAAGAGTGAATGTCGAAAACCTAATGCACCTACAAAGAGTGACTGTTTGGTGCGGTTTATGGGCCGGCGGCATCATTGGGCCGTATTTTTTCCAAAATGAGGCCGGTCAGGCAGTTGCTGTGAATAGTGTTCGCTATCGTGAGATGATAACGAACTTTGTATGGCCCGAATTGGAAGATATGGTAGTGGACGATATGTGGTTTCAACAGGACGGTGCCACTTGTCACACAGCTAACGAAACAATTGGCCGCCAAGATCATGTGATTTGACACCGTTGAACTTCTTTCTTTGGGGTTATTTGAAAGAAAAGGTTTACGTCGATAAGCCAGCAACAGTTCAAGAGCTAAAGGATGAGATAATTCGGCACTTTAACGGCATAGAACCTCAATTATGCCTAAGCGTCATCGAAAATTTGGACCATCGGATGGAGGTGTGCCGCCGAGGCCGCAGCGGTCATTTGGCCGATATTTTGTTCCACACGTAATTGAGCCATACCAATATTATCATAATAAAGAGAAATTACAATAATTTCCTAAAAAAATTGTATTTTATTTAAAATCAACACCGGCCCTTAAACTTAACCACCCTTTATTTACAACCTATCTGAAGATTTATAGTTCGTGCAAATGCCGTTGTACGTCCATCATATTTGATATTTGTGAACTAAAAAGTTGCAGGATACAAACAGAAGCAATGGAGCGCGTAAAGGTAAAAATAATGATTTCCATCACCCAAATTAATTTTTTCCATCACCCAAATTAACTTATTCAAAAAAGAAATTGGATGGATTACACCTTTTACATGTAAATGACTATGTATAAGAATAGAATTTTTATGATGATAATTATTCTGAACTTGGCATGACAGCACCTTGGTTATCTGCAAGTATCCCTTTAGCTAGAAATGCGACAGATAAGGTTCTTCCTCTTTTGTAATTCTACTAACTGCCATAATAACATTAAAATCTAGAAACACATCCATGTATTTTAGTTAATACAAAAATATTTATTAAATCAGCTTTCCAATAAATATAGTTGCTAATTCTCTGTTTTCAATAACACAATCATAAATAATAGCTTAAATGGATGCCGACAAAAAAATCAAATTACCGTCGACAGCTCAATTCATGACGTAAATAAAACCAAAGACCGTATAAAGATAAGAAATTAAAACTAAAAACACAAACAAACAAAAATAATAAAAATAAATAAGAGCCAATCAGACTCAATTTAAAACCAATTAGTTTTTCGTGTGGTAAAATTTTCTATCCGAGAAACGTAGCATAATTGCAGATTCTTGCATTCTTTGATAAAGCATTAATGTCGTGTCGCTGTGGGGTTATCGTGTTGCCATTTTCGATATGTTTATAATTATAGGACATATTCTCAGTAGCAGAGTATTGGCCTCTGGGAAGTAGTTAGCTCCAAATCATATATGAACCACGCTCAATAGGTGTGCGAGTGCTACTAGTCACTCCTCAACAATGTTTCTCCAATATTTTTATGCTCTCCAATAGCACAATTTATCAAGATCTTCAAAACGATTGAATTTATCAGCAGCTATGGGCAAATAAACATATGAGGCGTCCCTTGGGTTGTTTGAGAGGAAAATTATGCTGACATTTTTGGACCTTTGCACGTTGGCGACGCAGAGTATCGCAGGCGATGGAACGATGAGCTGTATGAGCTTTACGACGACATAGCCCAGCGAATAAAGATCCAACGGCTTCGTTGACTGGGTCATGTCGACCGAATAAATACCAACGTTCCGGATTTGAAAGTAGGAGGTGGAGAAGGACTTGATGTGCCCAACTGGCACCGGCTATCATGAGTAAGAAATTGTTGGCGCGCTTTGTTAAACTCGGCCAAAATCGCGTAAACGGTTATCGCTCCAATTAAGTAGAAGAAAAAGAATGTGCAAATGCTGTACTCATCGTGTGGATAGCTTTTTCATATCCAAATCTTGAAGCAAAACTGAAAACACTGATCCAAGTGATAGATCTATAGCCTCTTCAAGTTCTTTCTCATTCACTCGATAATCGTCCAATAGTATACAAAAGATTTTATCCACCATTTACGGTGTTGTGAACTCAATCAGGCAATATTTTGCTGATACGAGCGAACTAAACTCAGGTAAACAAATGACTAAAATCGTCAAAAACGTCAAAATAAACTTTTCTCTATTTTTACGAAAATGCTTGTAGAAGCGTGTTCCAAATGAATAAATGCAAGAAAGTTTATACTAAATAATCAAAATGTCGAATGTGAGGTGGCAATGTCATGAGCTCTAATTTGCATAGGCTTATTGAGCCACCCTCGTAAAATAGGCCTCTTCTAGATACCACAAAAAAGGGAATCTAATCAACTTACATATATTGTTCTTATGTTATATGGTACTCGTATAATCGACAGAAAAGTGGTGTTTGACGAAATTATATTCGGTTTCATCAATACATAATTATATTGAGCAAAAGCAATTAAGCACCTACATACTTTTTATATCCGAAGCCACACAATACAAAATATGGGGTGTTTTTGTTGTTGTTTTTTTTTTATGAAAAAGCATTTATAATTCTGTCGATGGAGCTGCGACTATCATATCTCAAAGATCGACCCCAAATATGAATGTGAATTTATTATTATTACAGGAAGTTAAAAATTCTCTTTAAATTGTTACATCCGCATTTTCGAATGATGTGGCACAATGCGACTATTAAAGGGTCTTTAAAAAGACGCGTCCAGATGTTATTTTAAAATGAAACATGTAAAAATTTAAATTCCTTCAGCTTTCACTATTTTTATTCAAAATATGGCTCTTAAATTACATCATTTAAAAGTCCACCAAGCGCACGTCTACAGGTAAAATCCGGCGAACGGTCGATTAATGAATGCCGAATTGTTGAGAACGTTGAGATGTCGATGTTGAAGGTTGTTCAGCAACACTTTTCGCGGCAATATTCTCAACAGAAAGTCAAGTTTTTGGCTTGCCAGCCCTTTTTATATTCTTGACTCATTCTTGAAATTTTTTTACTACCACATTTCACCATCGACTCATTACTATTATTTCCATGAAAACAATTACAAATTTTGCGACATGTTGCTTTTAAAGATCGACCATTTTCATAATACGTTTCAATAATTCTTGTTCTACCTACTTGCCAAATGTCAAAAATGATATTAAAAAGCTACCGTCCAGGAATTATTCACTACTTGGCGTCACTTTTGAAAGACCCTTTGTTATTTCGGAAAGCTTGTGATCATAGGAACAAGATGAAGTCAATGGTAAGATAACATCCCAATCATTGTGAAAATAAAATAACAATCACTTCCCGTCACTACCTGCTTTCGTGTAAAATGCAGAAAGAGTGTACGGAGAAGTTAAAGAGAGGGATTGCATATCCGTTACATCACAACTGTCACAATTTCCGCAATGATTTTTTTCACCACCCTCGCTCAAGAAGGTTTACTTAAAAAAACTTGTTTTGTCATTATTTTACTTGGGGATGCACCCTGTATTATTATTATTCAATCTTAATTGTTTACTACTTCCTACAAAAGTTATATTCATTTAAATATTGTAGTATTCTTCACCTGGTCACCTTAATGATGCACATGTGCTTTAAAATAACACAAAATTCTTCCGTTTGTAGATACATATGTAAGTATACGAGTATACTCGTATGTTATGTTAACGCAAAGTTAATTTTCCATGCAATAGCAAACGAAATTTCATCAGCCAGAACTAACTAACTTTTCTGTAATTACAAACGATGAAAGAAATAAAAACTACGGTGTTTGTCAAAATTTCCACAATAAGTAGAATAAAAGGTACATACATACATATAATAGTGTGTACATATATGCATTCGTCAACCACAACACTACACTACCTAATGCGAATGCACTTTGCTGAGAACGTATTAAAGGTTTTGTTGTCGCACGCTGCCGTGTTGGCTGTGTGATAACCGCTTGACATTCGTACGAATTCGAATAAAAGCACGTTTTGCATTTTGCAGTTGTGAAAAATATTTTTTGTTTGTTTTTTAATAAAAGAATCACACTTTTTTATTTGTTCTATGTACTATTATGTGTATTGTGCGCGCTTCTGTGTGTGCCTCCATTGATAAATTTTCTGCATTCTACATTTTCGAAATTTTACATTTTTTGTTGAGCGCACACTTTGTTAGTTATGTGAAGAATAAATTATTATTTTATATTCACATCGGCGGTAACTATCCCGAATACGTACTATTTAATACCAGCAAAATTACCGGTGGCTAAACCAACACAGTCGGTAAACGCGCTCCAACTAAACAGCCAATTGCCCTTTTACCACTCACAATGTTTCCGCTGCCTGTACGTATATACATATAAGCTTTTCGATTTGTGTGCGTATACTGTTCTCTGACGATATGGGCCTTCCACGCAGTGTCTAAATGCTTTATACGAGGGTGGTTATATAAGTTCTTGAAAATAAGAACAGATCTAACAAATCTAACTTTCTCCGGTGAAGAAAAGGTAACGCACAACAATTTTCTGATCGATCTGTTAACACATTACCGTCCGGCAACTTTTCTGAAAATTTACCTCATGTGCTCGGCTATTGTTTTGAAAGCGGATGTAGCGGTAAAACAATTTAAATAAATTTTAATAATTTTTATTTATTATTCAACTTTTAATATTAATATTTCGAGTGATAAAAGGAAAAGGAGAACTCCGGGTACTCATTTAGCACTATTTTTTGGCAAAAATCGTCACGCATACCAAACAAAAACTTCAAAAGTAATAAAGAGACCTTCCATCATCGATTGGAACCATTAACCATGTAAATATGATACTATTTACTCAATTTCTGTGTGGTGGTACCAGTACAAGTGAGAAGCTAAGCGTTTTAGTCATGCAATCAGAAATGTGCGATAAAAGCAATCACTTGGCAGCACCAGTGGTCAAGCCGCAGTCGAAACAGTAGTCTTCTCGGGGTATATTGAAACCGAAGAGGGGTGAAGTGGGTCCGTCGGCCAACAAGCTCATGACGACAGTTGTTTAATGTTCGGACGATATCTACTTATATACCTTGGATTACCTTAGTAGAAGGGTGAGACTGTCACCGACTCATATAATGCAAAGCTGTCGATGATACGAAGGAAAAACGACCGGATTTGACAAAAAACAAATTTGCGAATTCATAATATTCTCCAGATTACAGCCCCTAAAATACGCCGGTCGAATGGGTTGGTGCTCGACTACCATTCGGAATTCAAAGAGAACGTAGATTCAAATCTCGGTGAAACACCATAATGAAGAAAAAGTTTTTTAATAGCGGTCGCCTCTCGGCAGGGAATACAAACGTCTGAGTGGTTCTGCCATGAAAAAGCACCTCATAAAAAAATATGCCGTTCGAAGTCGGCCTAAAATTGTAGGTCCCTCCATTTATAGAACAATAACAAGACGCACGCCAGCAATAAAAGAAGGAACTTGGCCAAACACCTAAAAAATTGCTAAAACTTAATAAATCATTCGGCCTTATGAGATTTGGGTCGAAAGATTTTGATTAACAAACGCCTTTTTTAACACGTTCCCTGTCCCAATACAAAAATGCAAAATTGACCGACAAGTCCAACAGGGTTTTTTGAATAATTTGTTTTTTTGTAGTCATAGGATAGCTTTAGTAATAATAATAATTAAAAAACAAAAAACGGATGCAGGGTATTTCTATCTGAAACACATATGAGCCTAGCGGGACATTTTTGCTTCTGCACGTTCATGAAACACATGTGGTTCATATACCCCCAGACGCACATATGGCTCAGGAACGTATCAGTGCTTATCAGGTGCACGTTTACTGAACCATATGAGGCTCAGCGGACAGGGAACGTGTTAAGGCCCTCGAAAAATCGTGTCTTTTCGACATCAACATTTTAAAAATGTTCGAAAAGAAGGTTATTCAAGAAAGAAAAACTTTTTTTTTGTTTTTTGTGTGTGTTTTTTTTTTTGTTTGTACCTTTTGCAATATTACGGCACTTATAGTGACACCCTCGTATTCAACCCCAAAAAAAGAAGCGGTTGAATGCTCGCCGTTGACTCGTATTTCCACATAGCCTTTGCTTTTGTGCTTAACTGAATCTACTCTCTTTTATGTATGTCATCAATTGTCTGATGTGAATATACTCACATATGTATGAATGTATGTAGTCAAAGAGAGTATCAAATTTTTCTTACTAAATATACTTATTTTGCAATGCGATGCATGGGAGGTGGGTGTACCTACACACATTAAGCGAATTCGAATTTCAAGTTCAATGCCTGAAACAAATTCACGTGTTCAATTTTTCCATATGTTATGTAGCTAAAGTGCTCCCATATTAGATAGGTGAATGAATTATTTATTATAGCAGTAGGTACTTAATTTATAGCAATTATTATCAAAAATGAAGTGGGTTTGCGCTTCAATAGTAAAAGGTTTAATACCTGGAGAGTGCTTCTGAACAAGAAGCCGAACTGACAATAACCATAATTCAGAAGAGGAATCTTACATGTAGAGCAGAGCAACAGGTGATAGATAAAGGAGAGGATACTTTTGAATGTGATGCAGTAAATTGCTTGAACCCAATAATGAGATTAAAGGAAAATATAACATATTGTTGACAAAGTTGATATGACAGTTGATAATAAAATCTGTTTTTATATAAAACATACATATGTACAGTATAACAAAAAAGATAATTTTGAATATTCACGATATTTTGTATATCAAAATAACACAAACTACATTCTGTCAAAAAATATCGGTAAGTGTTCATGTAAAAAACCCGCCCCATATGTGTGTGTCTACATTTTTTTGCTAGAATATTGGTACAACTGTCCTCTACAGTGTCGCAGAGTTTGAACGTGATCTGTCAGTTAGCTTGTTTTTGGCATTTAATTATATCAGTCAACCGCAAGTGTGCTCTGCAATTTTCACTGCGACATGCAAACCAGTCAACAGGCGGCTGAATGGCGCTATCCATATGAGCCGAAACCCAAAAAACCACGTCAAAGTCGGTCAAAAATGAAAGCCATGCTACTCGTTTTCTTTGATTATCATTGTGTTGTGCACTCGGAATCTCGAAATTCATTCCAAATGGTTCTACGGTAAATAAAGAATATTATTTGGCAGTTATGCGACGTTTGAGAGAGAATGTGCGTAGGAAACGGCCCAATTTGTGGAAAGAAAACTCATGGATCTTGCACCATGATAACGCACCATCTCACAATGTGTCATATTATGAACACTTTTTTGACTAAAAACTCGACAAATATCATCGAAGAACCACCGAATTAACCACCGGATTTAGCCCCCTGTGACTTTTTCCTCTCCTCAAAACTTAAATTGCCACTCCGCATTTAAAAGGTGCTTATATATGTATTGCAAGGTGGCGTATGTGTATTGCTTCGAATGGAGACTATTTTAAAGGCGACAAAATAAATTTTGATGATTAAAAAAATATTTTGCGTTTTATTGAACAATTCCCGGTACTTTTTTGACAGAATGTAAAACGGCAGCCAAAATGGTGCAGTCCTAAGCCACATTGTTTATAGCTATTGTCAATAACAGATTGCAGCCTCTTTGAAACCGATCCCACCAACTTCTTAGTATCATATATTCAGATTAAATTGTTTGACATTCCCCTTAAATCGCTTTTTTGCGGTCAGATTGGTTTCAAAGTTCGTATTTTCGAATCTATTCATCTAGAACCGACGACTGGTTCTCAATAACTCTCACATCTGGGGATTGCGCTAGAGGACATGCAGGTAATTTCAAATGAGCCAATTCTTTAAGATCGCCGATCTATGCCTCGGGTCGTTATACTGATAGGAGCGAAAATGTTCCCGAATGTTTAACTTGGTGCCGCTTTGTAGAAAATTTACCTTTAAGATATCCCAACAGGTATACTCGTAAGTCCATATTGCTTTCGTTAAAAGTGAATTACCGGTTCCTTGAGAGGCCTACAGTTTTAAGCCGATTTCAAACGACAGAATGTTTTTCTTTTATGAGGAGGTTTTTCATGGCAGAATACACTCGGGGGTTTTCAATTGCAAGCCAAGGAGCGGCCGCGATTAGAAACAACTTTTTCTATCATTTGGTGTTTCATGCACTGTGATTCGAACCTGCGCATTTCCGAATGGTAGTCACGCACCAGTAGTCGGCTACGGCGGCCGCCAGGTTGTTATAACATTTATCCTCACACCATTGCATGCGCTCTCCTGTGTTTGACATGCTGTGCAGATTTTGTACTTGAAGCTCTGCATTTGGTTTCCCCCAAACAAACTGTTTGCCATCTGATCTAAAAAGATGAATCTTGCTTGCGTGACCTTTTCCAAACTTCAATCTAGCACTAATAAATAGCTATTGCTAGCTGCGCGTCCGTAGAAAGCAGCATCTCTTAAGACTTCGGGAGCAGTTTCAGGTTCGCACTTTTTCCCAATATATTTTTCACCTTCATATGTAACTCTCTTGTGAATTTTCACGTACCCTGCACAAATTACATCTAGAATCCTTGTTATTCAAAAACTTGTTATGCGCATTTTTTGCTTATTTTCACTAAGCTTTCGCACGCATAACGCTAAATAATGTGCTGAACCGTGTCGGATTTTAATATCATCATTTCAGCGATTTTTCATTGATTTTTGCCATCTTTATAGGGATTCAGTATTACTCGTATTTCACGCACTTTGACAGATGTTTGACGACCCATTTTAATTTTCCGTACACGGCCACGATCTTTTAGTGTTAAATATGATTATTTTGTTCTTAGAAACTGAAATCAGTTGCTGCGTGTTTTAAATTTGGCACCGCCTTATCACAACTAACAGTAAAGTAATGCGCACTTGGCTCTGTCTTCATATTTGCGTACAAATATATATTTTACGTGCTTGCTTTTGTTACGTATGGACAAAATAGTTTTTTTTTTCTCTTCAAAATACATAAAAATAGAAAAAAAGTATTGGAGTAATATGTTTGCAAGATTTTAGCTGAATGAGTGACTGTTGCATCATTTTGGTTGGGAGCCACTGTAATTAGAAAAAAAAAAATATGGACTTCTTTATTTTTACTGGACAACTTCAAAATGGAAGCACTCTTTCACGTCGAGTGTAAGGTCAGACCCTTATTTGCATGAAGAGCCTTTTGTCATAAAAAGGCACAAAGGAGTTTGCGGAGTTTTATTCCTTGCCTGAATCATTGAAAACTGTAATTAGTGCAAATTAGCTTGTCCTTCATGTCCTTTCTTATCTGTAAGTCATTTAGTAGCAGTTATCTGTAGACAATGATTTTTTCCGAATCTCTGTCTACTACGAAGAGTACCTCATCACAGCCATCACAGCCGGCGCGCAGCCAGCATAAAATTGTAGGTATCTCCATTTTAACAAACTATTAAGCATAAAATCTTTAATTAGAAGTGAACTATCGTTGAAAGTTGTCAAGGTTATGTATATGCGTTATTATTATAATTAACCCTTTACCGCATATGGGCTCATATATGGTATTTCAGTTTTGACTCAATTTTATTTCCAAATAAAATATTATAAAACAATTCAAACTATTTTAATCCATCAAATATATATTTAGCAATTATAAAACGCAAAAAATTGTCTATGATTTTATGACATTTCCAAATAATCTCACTTTTGTGCAAGTGGGTGAAAAAACAGAATTGAAGTGCGAGCGATCCATAATAACAAAGTAAAGCATGAGTACTTTTTGACAAAAAAATGCTCATCTTTCTCGGCGGATAGTAATTTTTCAGCTTTTGACTTGTTTTCTATACTTTTTTCCATTTTCTTTATTTATTGAAACTTTCTTGCATATGAAACAAACAATAAGTTTCCAAATTTTATGCGCTAGTTAATGTGTTGCCTTCCCTGTGCTAAGAAACTAATTTTTGTGAGCCAGAAAGATCGAGTTTCAGGTATCTGATTTTTCGTAGCTGGGAGCCGAAAAGGATTAGTTCCGTTGAAACTTCCTTTATCTCTCATGACGATGAGGCCGTACTGAAAGCCGGAATGATCTCGGCCAATCCCGTTGCCTTAATGGACGAACCCTCGTGCGACATGAGATAATTAAGATAGTGCAGACTTGAAGATGTATTTTTTCTCAATCGTGTGCGACCTTCTTTTAGAACTACATAGATTTCCGGTTAGTTTATGACATAAAAAACTTTATGTGGATGGTTTTCTAGCTTTTGTAGGTATTTTTTACTCAATCGTACTATTTCATCGACTGCACGAGGTATGCAAATGTCTCTGTGAATGTTAGCCTTCGTTATATAATATACATAGCATGGCGCTCCCGTAATTATCCCCAAGGCTTTAGATTACTCTCTCTGATGTTGTTCGATATTTTTTGATATTCTTCGATATGCTATACCATATGTCTATATTGGTTTTATACTTATATAGTAGAACTTTGTACTCTAGAGGTAATGATGATTTCGTATTAAGCATCCAATATAGGTTTTTAATTTTAAGCTTTCTTTCAATCTGATTCCGCCATGGGACTCTTCTATCTAAGAGAATTCTAAGATATTTTAAAATATAAAACTTTTCTATTATTTTTCTTTTAATGATAATTAAATAAAGGTATTTTCATCGTCAAATTTTTTTCCAGCTCTTTATTAGTTCAGGCAGTAAAGGGTTAAGCGCCGTTTTCTCAAATTCCTGTTAAAATGTAATGATCTTTAACACATTTTAGCAGACACCTCATGTTACAGCTAATATTTCTCGCTTTGCGACAACACTACCCCAGGTGATGGGTAAGTTCTCCTACTACCTCTAAACGAATAAATCTGGTTTCTTGTTTTCAAGAACTTTTTTGTGTTTCTTCAATTATACGAGCATATGTAAATAAATATTTAACCCAGTTAACCCCAACGTTACATGATGGCAATTTCGCATGTTTATATGTATGTCTAACAGTATTGCTATTTCTGTTCTGTTCAAATAATAATTCATTTGAGAATCTTTCAGCAAAGCATGATAATTAAAAAAACAAAACATTTCAGTTTTAGGTTACAATTTTCTTCTGCATTCAGCAAGACGCCTTGAAATATGCAATTTATTCAAGTAACCATAACAAAAATAATAAATATGTGAATTAAATAGTTTCAGCAAAATACTATTTGGGGCAAATTGTGCACCACAATTACTACATCACCAAATTTGCTCTGAAGTAATTGTCTATAGCGGCCAAGCAGATGAGTATGGCAAGTTGAAATTTTGTGTAGACACTTACAGAACTAAGGCCCAGGCCCAAAAGGGTTAAAGATATGCCAATAAATTGATCGGCACGTTACCTTAATCTTGAAATCCCATGGTGGAGAGAATGCTGAAGTTGTGGCCAACATCAGACCGTTAACCGGCTCTTAGCGATTTTGAAGGAATTAGCTGGTTTGCTGATGTACTATAAACATAGAATGAGGCAGTGATTTGTTTATAGCAGAGGTCGGCAAAAACTAAAGTTGTGTTGATGAGATTAGAAAAAATCAACGCAGCCGGTAAGCCAGTGGGTGATGGACAAAAGTCTGCATATGCTCACTATTTTCGTTGATACACTTTTATTTGACATTTTGACTTTTCTTTAACATAAAATAACAGAGTTATGGGGAAACAACGCAAAATCAGCGTTGACAAAATTCTACATATAATACCAAACTAACTTTCTTTAGTGTGAAAACTTTACTTAATCCCAGATATTGCTGCTTTTTACCATTTAGTTGGTCCATCGTTAAAATCAACAACCGCTTAAAACCAACATAGCATAGAGCCACCTACATTTGTTAACTCTGTTCCAAACTTCTATTAGGCGTTGCTTCTCTAAAAATTTTTCTTTTATCAGCATCTTACATGAATCATCGGGACATCTGGTTCCTTAGGCTGCTAAATCTAGCAAAGATTTCCTTATTACTACGTAACATGGCATACAAGTATCAACCGTCACATGTGTATGGAACATCGCGGTAGCTTGATTTTTTTCAATTTTTTTTTTTTGTGTTCAAATTGTCAATAAAAGTTGTTTTTACTAATATTTGTACATTTTTATTAATATCTCCCGAATTACTTTACTATTAAATTAGGTGACCTTAAAAGTAAGATGTAACCGTAGATGTAACGTTTGTGAATCTAGAGTTAACACAGAGTACAATAATCAAAATATATATACACATACATACATAGGTGTACATATTTCCAATAGTTTTTAGTTTCAACCTTTTTTCAACTGGTTACCTCAAACTGGTGCATGCTGCTTACGATTCTCTCCCACCCAAATACTCTCCCATTGGTTGATTAATAGCAAAGCGTACAAAGCTGCAAACATATGTGTGTGAGTAAATATGTCTACACTTCTTATAAAGCACTGTGCATGTGTGTATAGAAAAATTGTAATTGGGTCACTGTCGCCGGTAAAATGCTTATGTGTTACATATTGAAAGGCCGGTTGTGCTTCTACTTAATTTCTAAGCAAAATCAAAAATAAGTATTATCAAATGTAGAAGAAATAAACTAAAAATGCAACAATATATACTCTCACGCTCATTTCCTTTCTCTCCATAATTTCTAAATTGCTAAAAACACTGCGCTTTAGTGTAATCCTCTCACGAACATGGCAGCAATGACTAATCATGCAAACGGCATGGAAGTGTTCACCATAACACAATGGAACAACAAACCAATAACCGAAACTTGCTGTTGTGCGCTGAGCGCCGCATCAAACTAAAGCTAAAATATCAGTTGAAAGTAAAAAGTTGCGGTTAATATGGAACAGTCACAGTGAAACGCAACACTGGATGCCTTCGCGTGGTGTATGTTCACAGTTTTGTCGCCACTGCTGTCTGGCAAAATAAATCGCATGGTTGAAATTCGTTTGAATAAATAAAAAACCGTCAAAGGGATTTTAGAGTTTCATTTCCAGCGCATTGAAATTACTTGTTGGGCTAAATAAAATAGTTAAGTTCTCTGACGGCAACGGTTTCGTATTTCAAAACGAAAAATTGGCTTCCATAGTGGAATGCAACAGTGTGCCGTCGCCAGAGCACATTGGAAATTCGTTGTACGATTGTAGTAGCGTTTTGTTGTGAGTTTTAAAGTGTTGACTTTTTTATTTATCATATTTTGATTTTACCAGTTTACTTCATTTATTTCCTAACTGTCGTCTGCCACAATCAGCCAACCAACATGCGGAAATTGGCTGTTCCCTATCTACCAGCAACATTGTCGCGCAACACCCGGTTTGTCTGGAGGCCGTGTTGGTTGTGGTGCCCTGTGTGCGCAAGCAACACTGCAAGTTTCAGAAGAATATCAAAACATTTTGAATTCTGATTCCCAAACAACAGGAGCCCAGCAATGCTGCAGAAGTATTTGGCAATGCAACACTATTGCGAACAGCACACTAAACACACGCTACCATCGCCAGCACGTATTGTCATTTCGTTCTTCCATACACTGGGCCATTGTCAAAACTAAGCAGCCATTGTTGCTACTGGTTCGCAATAGCTAGTCGCTCTACACAACATAGTTACGCAGCCCATGGCATATACCAAAGCGCACTGAACGAGCTGAGTTGGCCAAACAAATAAATGTGCCTACTTCGGCGGTTGTTTGCTTGTGTGCCGGAGCTGTTTGCCTATGAAAAAATTTCGCTGACGTGCCTAAAAGTATGGAATTGCGATTTCAGGCATCTCGGTAATGTGCGGAATTCGAATTGGAAATTTGGTACTATGGCAGCGGCGACCTGTTCGCTCGCGCGCACGCATTTGTATCGCAACGAACAGCACTCGATAGTAATGAATGTTTGCTGTGCACACAACGCCATCTTTTCCTTTTGCTTCGTATTGTTCTTCTGTGTGTTGGTTAGTTAGCTGGGCTATCGATTCAATCGACAATCAGCTCGATGATATCTGTTTTTGGCGCTAAATAGCGTTCGGTATGTTTGCCACTCGCCTGCATACATGTTTATGTGTCTGGATCGTGCTAGCCCCGCTGTGGGCCTGGTATAAATAGAGCTCGATGACTGTTGTATTATCGAGAAATGCACGGAAATCGGGCATCGCACATGCAAACGAGCGAGCGAGCACGTTCGTTTCGTTTTTTCTATCTTACACGCGGTTTGAACGCACACTGACCATATCGACTGAGCATTGAAAAAAATCTATCGACTCCCATCTAATATTTGTTGCGAAGGTCGGAGGGGCCACAACTTTAAATTTATGTGGGAATCCGTGGCGAGTGAATTTGAAAAAAGATCAAACAAAAGATTTTAAATAAAACACAAGGTGATGGAGCAGATAATTCTACAATTTTATTATTACTTGTGATTTTACTTGAGTGAATACAGGAAGCTGAAAATTGGCCAATTTTCAAGCAGAAATGTAATCAATCTTTTCAGTTACAACGTTCCGAATAATATGTAGCTGACCTTCCAAAAACATTATTTTCATTCTTCATGGGAATGGAGTTAATAGAACATTCTCATCAGCTTTATCTAAAGGAACATATTTTCATTCATGTATTTTCTTTTATTCATTGTATTTCGGATTTTGTTCATGACTACTATTCCGTAGAGCTTGAGTAAAACCCACTGTGGACATGAAACACCTAATGATAGAAAATATTTTCTCTAATAATGTTCGCTCCTCGACAGTCAATGGGAAACCTCTGAGTGTGTTTCTGCTATGAAAAATGATTCTCTTAAATACCCATCAAGGCGAATTTATTACAGGTGACAGCAAACACATATAAGTAAAACCAAGGTGGATTTAACAAGGTGACAGCATTCACCCAGCTGAATTTTTCGCCGTAGGTATGGCTTACGTCAAAATGATATGCTTTGTTTGTATGTATTGGTATGTTTACATTCGTATGTTAACATTTGCTTGCTGATTTTGACGTGATGCTTGCACCAAACGCAACAACAAATACATGTAGGGTTTTACTTATATGTGTTTGCTGTCACCTGTAATAAATTCGCCTTGAGTAAAACCCTACATGTATTTGTTGTTGCGTTTGGTGCAATAAACGCTTGAACAAGCATAAAATAGGCCATATTTATCAAAGCGCTCCTGAAAAATGAGTGTGCGTGCCGATCCCGAAGTTATGGTCGCACCCACCGTCTACGGCTACCACAAATTCTATTAAAACCCTCTTTCGCTTTAATAAGCATTCATTTTGTAAAAAATATCTCAAAAAAAAAAAAAGACTGTTTATAGACAACGAAATATAATATTTGCTTTCACGACAAAAACATCTGGTGCTTTGTTGTTGACGATGTTACGTTATTTAATCAAAAAAATATATAAAATAACTATGCGCACTTAAATGTAATAACCTCTAATTAAAACTTACTTATCTCGTTGTGCACCTTATTGTATTTGGTAATTAAGCGCAATTGATAACTGATCGTTCATGTGAAATGTGAAATGAGTACAAACGCATACCTCTAAATCGGCTGCTTTGCTATTGAAAATTGAGCATTTAAAGTTTTTAGGTTAAAGATCCATTACATTTTACACTACTTTGCATATGTTTGCACTCTATTCTCTATTTGCCCTCTATTAGTTGAACTGTATGATATTATTTTCTTGTGCCAGAGTATAATTTCTGAATGGTGTTATGAGTTTCACCAAATAATTCAAAATTTCACTTGAGCTCTTGTGATAATTTTTGTAGTCATCGAGCAGTGAATTTCTTTTAAGATGTTTGGTTTATCTTTGGTTCCTTTTTTACATTTCTGTTTGTTACCAATTAACGTTATAATTAATAATGTTCATCCAATTGGTCTGGTTCCATCTTTATTGTTCAAATTTCATTTTCATTTATTTATTTTATGTCACATTACGTGTGTGTAGTGGACACACTTATTCAATAGAAATCGCCTATAATAAGTAAAAAAACCCCGAATTTTGCATAGATGAAAAGAGAAATCGCCCTAAATCCTCTCTACGTAAAAGATCCTGCTCCAAAATTATACAAAAAAAAAAAATAATAATAAAATAAATAATTATTAATTACTTTCACTGCTATTAGCCACCAGTTTTTGTTGTTATTAGCATATAAGCGGTAATTAATTTTCCGACAAGGTTTATCAGAAGTCAACTGCAAGATATTCGCTAATAAGACATTGAGATATCACGATTTTAGACATCTAACAAGACAGCCATCTAACAGGTGGAAGCGTCAGGTCTATAACTTTGATTTGTCTATTTATTTATTAGGTCTCTAAATTTAAAATTTTTATCATATTTAAATTACTCTTAACAGGCAATATTTTCTTATAGATTTTGACATTCCAGGAAACAAAAGCAAAAACAAAAATATTCTTGTTGCTGTTGTTCAATTGTACCTTGCCATCTATCGATTTCGTTTTGATAAAGCGCCTAATGAAATACGGCCCTTTATTATTACTAAATTTAACCATAGGCTCGTAATTTTGTACCTTTGAATAGGCCAATCAAGTATTATTTTCGACAGTCTTTGGATTATGTTATATTTAACTTATTTCAACAAAACTAAGCAAACAGACTTGTATCCCAAAAAAATTCGCTTTCTACTTTGTACTGTTAGGGGAGACATCTGCTGGGAAAAAATTTCACTGTGTTCCGCAGCCAAGTTCATGCTGCGGAATCCAATTTCCTTCTTTTACCTAAACCCTCGAGAGTTTAAGTTGTGTTTTTCGTTGCGCTTCGCAGAAAAATTTATCCAATTTGAAAAAAATGAGTGAGACTCTCCAATTGCGCGGTACCCTTGTTGGGCATACTGGTTGGGTTACCCAAATTGCCACCAACCCCAAGGATCCTGATACCATCATCTCAGCTTCTCGTGGTAAGTGTGAAATGTGCAATGAAGTCAGTAAAATATTTCGAGGTTAAGTTTCACCAATTGGAAAATTTGCTATTCAATCGTTTTAAATTTGATTAATCTTATAATGCTTGATTGAAAGTAAATTGTTTTAATCATTTGTTTGTAATTTACTTTCAGACAAGACCCTTATCGTGTGGAAGTTGACTCGCGATGAGG
Organism: Anastrepha fraterculus; assembly: GCA_037575425.1. Taxonomy (NCBI): domain Eukaryota; kingdom Metazoa; phylum Arthropoda; class Insecta; order Diptera; family Tephritidae; genus Anastrepha; species Anastrepha fraterculus. The sequence goes on along the minus strand of JAYXIM010017852.1, from coordinate 195,536 downwards.
ACACCAACTACGGTTTCCCCCAGAAGCGTCTGTATGGTCACTCACACTTCGTGAGCGACGTTGTGCTGTCTTCTGATGGTAACTACGCTCTGTCTGGCTCATGGGACAAAACTCTGCGTTTGTGGGATTTGGCTGCTGGCAAGACCACCCGTCGTTTCGAAGATCACACCAAGGTGGGGCGAAATGTCGCAATTTTTTGTAAAACTTTTGTTTAGCACAGTTCTTGATAGGGTTTGAAAGAATATGAATAATTAAAAAGGCACATGAGTGTGCAGTCAAAATTGACTAGAAGAGCAGGTGGTGCTGACTTAGGTCCTCTTTTATACAATTTGATCTGATTAGATAGTCGAATAGTGTAGGGTTAAAGATGAGGCACCACCTTAAATATAAATTACGAGCCTATGCGAGGCAGAATTCTGGTTGAGTGTCGTGGAGCACCTTCTAGGAGCATCTCCGTCGCAACAGCAAGGCGGTGAAATAGTAAGTCGTAAGCGGTTTTTTTGTTTTTGTTTGGAAATGGTTTAAGTTATACTTTAACGCCCGAAAGTAATTGTATAATATTTACAACAATCTTATTTTGTGTTTCGCAGGATGTACTCTCTGTTGCCTTCTCCGCTGACAATCGTCAAATTGTCTCTGGTTCCCGCGACAAAACCATCAAGTTGTGGAACACTTTGGCCGAGTGCAAGTTCACCATCCAGGAAGATGGACATACCGATTGGGTTTCTTGCGTACGTTTCTCGCCAAATCACTCCAACCCCATTATCGTCTCCTGTGGTTGGGATCGCACCGTAAAGGTCTGGAATTTGGCCAACTGCAAATTGAAGAACAACCACCATGGCCACAATGGTTACTTGAACACAGTAACAGTTTCACCTGACGGTTCATTGTGCACTTCTGGTGGCAAGGATTCCAAGGCTTTGTTGTGGGATCTGAATGACGGCAAGAACTTGTACACTTTGGAGCATAATGACATCATCAACGCATTGTGCTTCTCACCCAACCGCTACTGGCTGTGCGTCGCTTATGGTCCATCCATCAAAATCTGGGATTTGGCATGCAAGAAGACCGTTGAGGAACTCCGCCCCGAAGTTGTATCGACCAGCTCCAAGGCTGATCCACCACAATGTTTGTCGTTGGCATGGTCCACCGACGGCCAGACCCTGTTCGCTGGCTACTCTGACAAGACCATTCGCGTATGGCAAGTATCTGTTTCTGCTCACTAAGCTATTGCTATGGTGGCAGAAATTGATGCTTAAGTGCAGCAACATTTTTTTTTTAACTAAATTTTATACGTTCTAGACGATGTTGCCCAGACAGCTTGGGCATTCATTTAATGTATTAAAAAATAAAAATGTGTACTGTATTTAAAATGTTTATTCATTGAGCGCTGATTTGTTTATTATATAAACAAATAAATAACAAGAAAATGTCAAAAAATTAAAAAAAAAAACAAGAATTTTGTATTAAAGTAGCCATATTTTAGGTTTAAGTATTATCTTAATTAGCAAATATAATTAGGGATATTAATTTTTACCACTAACCTGACGTGTTTTCTATTCTGTCGTGGTAGCTTGAATTTCTGGAATTCCTATTTAGACATTTAAAATTTAAACAATGTAGTTAAGAGGCATTAAGGGAGTTTTAATTCTAACAGCATAAAACATTCTTTATACATTTTTGAGGGGTATGTGACTGTGTCTGAGCTGCAATAATTGCGGCAGTTTTACTTTTTATTAGATGGCTTCACGTTCTGCAGATACAGTCCGGTTAATCTGGTCATAGGCAATAATTTTTATGGAAGAAAAGCAACCGCATTTGACCTAATAACACAAGGGTTTCTGATAATTCATGTGACGACTATTTTGCTCGAAAATAAACATGCATCAAAATATTCCATTTAACGATATTCCGCGGCAGTAAAACTTCAACAGTTATAATATTGCGCTTGATTTATTGGTTCACTCAGTTAGCCTACATTACGGACCGTTTTTTTAATAAATCATTGTGTTTGATCGAAAACTTTTTTATACCAATAAAATGGGAAAGAGGAGAGGTTTGGAGCTCGCGAAAAAGGGCAAATCGAAGGGAGTTTCAAATCGCCAAATTTCTAAAAAGATTGGTCTAAGTCCAAATGTTGTGGATCTTTACGTGGACAAGCTATGGTAAGAACTACAAAAATTGAAACACCTTTAAAAAAATTCACAAAGAACGCCGACTCGATTTTACAAGGGACCACATGCCTTTGAGTTTTGTTGGAAATAATGGATCAAAGTAGTTTTTGGTGAGGAGAAGAAGTTCAATCTGGATGGGCCGGATGGGTTCAATTACTATTTCCATGACTTAAGAAAGGAGGAAAGATACTTGAGTCGACATCACAGCCGTGAAGGTGGTGTTATGGTATGAGAAGCAATATCGTACTATGGCGTGTTCGCATTGAAAATTGCAGACTACAAAATGACGAGGAAACTGGTGGAATAATCTTTTCCCAAGATGCGTGAAGCATTGGGACCTATTATTTAATTAAACAGGATAGCAGGATTATTTATTTAAACAGGATAATGCGCCTGTACACACTGCAAATGTGGTCGAAACTTGGATGGCGTCCCAAAACGTTGAAAGTACGGCATGACCACCGTATTCCCCTGAGCTGAACATAATTGAAGATCTATGGGGATGGTTTGCTCGAAAGGTTTCTGAGAATAGGCAACAACTCGAGGACAAAATTTCTTATATACGAATCATTAACCCGCCGTTGGATACCATTTTCGTCCTGTTCGAGGACATTTTTTTAACCCTAATCCCATACCGTTCCATTTGGCACCTTAATCCCATGCCGCTTAGCTTTAACTAAACATATCCCAAGAGGCTTTTTCAACATTTATTATTTTAATAATATTTTATCATAAATTAAAGCCATGAAACACGCACCGTGCTGTAGTTTCATAAAAAAAATTTTGATTTCTCAACGAATTGACGAAATCAGAAAATTTTTGCGCCAAGTGAAAGTTAATAAAACATAGTTAATAAATATGAGAACAATTATGAAATACAAATATTTTTTATTGCAATGCTTAATTGCAGCGCTCTAAAAGGGCACATTTTCGATCATAGAAAAGTTTCTTTTCTTCAAGTTTCTTTGGATATATTCTTAAATTATTGGTTAAAAAAATATTGAATAACAAAGTGACGTAATTTTTTTTATTGTATCATTTTTCAAAATTTTTTAAATACAATCGGAGCAGCTGCTGTATACTAAAATAAAAATCTGTATGTTTGATAACGAAAATTAGACAATATAAGTTACCTACAGAAAACTGCAGAATCCTGTGTCGATGGGTCTTTGACGCCCGCTTGTAAATTGCTTCCTCTGGCTGTTCAATACAAATTGTACTACAAATTCGAAATTTTGACTAGAGTATCCTCGTGACGAATACTTTTTTTAGGAGTGGGAATAACCCTTCCAGGTTGCTTAGTTCTCCCAGGGAAAACCCAAAAAGAAACGGGCCGGGTAAACGAACGACCCATCGACATAGGATTAGGTTGTATCTACAAATCGATAGAAAGTTAAGGAAATTGTCCAAAGAAGAAAAAGTCTGGACAGACGCGGGTGCCCACGGAGATTTAAAAGAGCTTGGTCTGAAAATTCATTAGGCTATCTGGAGAATTTGTAGAAATCCATTCATCAACGTATTTACGAAGTAATTTATGTATAAACAAGGGGGCAGCAGAAACTACTAAGCTTTAAATAATAAATCTGAAGCCAAAAAAATGTCCTATATTTATTATTATTTTTTCTTATTTGGTTAGTGTCCAATAAATCAAACACAGCTGCTGCAGTTGTACTGTTGCGAAATACCTAAGCTCCCGACCCACGAATGCCGTTATCGGAGTCCAACCACCACCTATCGCAGGCGAAGAGCTTCAACTTCTCCGAGAGCCCCGCGTAACCTTGGCACAATTACGTTCTGGTTACTGTAGCAGGTTACTGTAGCAGGTTAAACTCCTACTTATCCAGAATCGACCCCGACATACTAAACATATGTCCGGCATGTGAAGGCACCCCGCACGGCACTAACCACCTGTTCACATGCTCCATCTACCCCACTCATCTAACACCCCTCTCCCTGTGGACCCAACCCGTCGAAACAGCTAGTTTCCTGGGCCTACCGTTAGATGAGATAGACGAAGACGACCGGTGATTATACTACACTGACAGGTCAAAGCTATTGCTACAACAACAACAACAACCGTTAGATGGAATAATATTTCGATGCATGTTTATTTTCGGGCCAAGTTTAGATTTCATTTGAGTTATCCGAAAATCTTGTATTAATATCCATTTTCTTACATAAAAACTATTGCCTCGAATCAAGGGAACCCGACTATAATTGTTGCAAAAGTTCGAACATTACGTCATCACTAGCTAATCAGGAGCAGTAGAAATGGAAATGGAAAAGTAAGTTATTTCTTAATAAATACTATTTTGAAGTTTAATTTTTTTTTCGGTTAAAAATAAGTTCAATCAACACATTTGGAGCGAATTTCTAACTTCTGCAATATTGCAGCAACCAATCAGTCGAGTATCAGCCACAGGCCATCAAAACAGCAAAGAGATCGCAATATCACTGTTATTGAGTGCTCTGAACTATCCTATATTTTCAGTCTGAACTTTTTCCGAAAATACGTATTTTTTACCCATTCAACCATTGAAACGCAGGCGCAATTATTTTTAAATTAAATAAATTATATTTTCGTTAAACCGTCAAGTATTAACTATGTTTAAAAATTGCTTAAAATAGTTCGTAACTTAAATATATAAATTATCTGGGCTTTTTTTGTATGTCTGCTTTCATAATTTGTGAGGTATTTTCTCGAAACGCAAATGAATAGGAAAAATCAATAGTGCAGGATAGATAATAAGAGCGGTAAGGCTCGAAAATTCAAGTTTCTTCCTTTAGGTCATCAGTTAACTTAATTTAAATACACTTAAAGTCTAGAAAGAATATAATTTTTTTGAAATTCAATGCAGATGCATATATATATACGTTATTTATTAAAACAACAACGTACGATAAAAACAAGAAATGTCAACAAAAATCAAAATATTTAGAATTGATTTTTACAAATAATTTTCTAAGTCCCTACATAGATTAGCAGAAAATATTTTTATATCTCCAAATCGCTTGTTTTTTTGTAAGCGCACTTTATTTCGTTGGTGTTACATAAAATAGCCGTATTGAGTGCGATTTTGAAACAACATCGACACCAAATTGCGAGTACACAGCAAGATTGTGCACACTCCACAAAAAACTTGCCCTCATTTAGAATGAATTGTTTAGTTTATAACAGGGCATATATATATAAATAGTTTTAAATACATATTTCTCCGCCTTTTTCTCACTTGGCGAGCTGTATTCAACAATCTTTTATTATCATTTTTTGATGACGCTGCATTATAATACATAGGCACATACTATAGCTGCCCAAATTATTTCGCGTTGACGCCACTATTCGAGCGACTTAAATTCGTCACGGGAAATTTCGCTGCATTATTGCTCACGGGAAATTGATTGCCTGCTGCTGCGGCCACAGCTGCATTAGCCTTTGACGCTGATGACGTGCCCGCTGTTGTCGTGGCCGAGTTGATGCGATAAGTGCCGTTGCGGAAAACTACCAATAGGACAGTGATATTGTCTACTGAGCCACGCTGATACGATTCCATGGTTAACGCTTTGGCGCCAAAGTCAGCTTCATGCAAATGCTTTTTGATAAAAGTGCAGGCCTCTTCATTATTGAAGGTGTCCCACAGTCCATCTGTGGCGAATATCAGAAATGTGGGCCTGTAATATAATCGGGATTATATTTAGTTGTGGTTTCAAAATTGTGGATACTTAAAAATTACGAATTTGAAGCTTACTTGTGATCGTTTAAGTCGAAGGTTAATATATCTGGATTTGCTATGACTAGATTCTTGTCTTTCAGTGGATAATCGCCCAGAGCACGAGACGTAGCCAATATACCGGCCACACGCCAGACGCCGCGAAAGGCGATAAATCCGCCAGCGTCATGTATGCGCTTGCGTTCACGCACCTGAAATTGTTTTTTTTTTTTTAATTTATGTAAATTTTAATTTTCAATTTAAGTTGAATGTAAAAATTATAAATATTCATTACTTGTTGCGGTTTGTGATCGAATGACAGCGGTATCGCTATGCCACGCGAATCGCACATAACGCCACGTGAATCACCCACATTCGCTACAGTCAGTTTGCTGCCTTCTATCACGGCGATCAGTGCTGTGGTGCCGGCGATGTTGGTCTGGAAAAGATGGTAAGCACAAAGATAATAAAAAAAATTAAAAAAAAACGTATTTTTTGTAATAAATATAAACATGGATGTAATATTGTTGTTGTTGTAGCAGGAGTTCATCAAGCCCTGCCAGTGTGGTGTAGTTATCGATCGTCATCGAACTCATTTAACGGCAGGCCCAGACAACATGCTGTTTCGACGCGTTGGGTTCAGAGGGAGAGGTGTGTTAGGGGAGTGAGTTTGAGGGCCATGTGAATAGGTGGTTAGTATCGTGCGATGTACCTTCACATGCCGGACATATATTGAGTATGTCGAGGTCGATTCTGTACATATAAGTAGGAGGATAACGCAGATCTCACGAGGCAGCTGAAGCTCTGCAAATGATGGGGGTTGGACTCCGATGACGATATTCGAGGGTCGGGAGCTTAGGAAGGTGGTAAGAGATTCCCGATGAATGTCGTTTAACCTTTTGCGACGGCGCAGCTATGTCATACTTTCCCACTTTTCGCAACGTCAGTCTCTGTGGACTACTAAAGTGTTTTTAAGTAAGAGCGCTTCAACTTTTTTTTTGAATAAAACACAAACGGTTTGACTTTTTTAACAAATTTTTTTTTATTATCGAGTTTGAACATATACATTTAAGTATGAAATTCGATTTCTTTTGCATGACCACCGCGTGCACGTTTTACGAAGACCAATCGTTGAACCCAATTTTCGACCACTCTTTTGCATAAATCGGCCGAAATTCCAGCAATTTCGCGTTCAATATTGGCTCTGAGCTCACAAATCGTCACCGGCTTGTTACTGTAGACCAATGACTTCATATAACCCCAAAGAAAATAGTCTAGAGGCGTCAAATCACACGAGCGCGGCGGCCATTCGACCGGCCCATTTCTGGAAATAATGCGCTCATCGAACTTACCCTTCAACAAATCAATTGTAGCGTGTGCTGTGTGGCTTGTGGCCCGGTCCTGTTGAAACCACATGTCGTCTAAGTCCATACCATTCAATTGCGGCCAAAAATAATCGTTTATCATGTCGCGGTATCGATTTCCATTCACAGTAACGTGGCGATCGTTCTCGTCAACGAAAAAATATGGGCCAATTACGCCGCCGGCATGTAAACCGCACCAAACAGTGATTTTTTCGGGATGCAACGGTGCCTCATGAATCACGTGTGGATTGCTTTCTGCCCAGTAACGTATATTTTGCTTGTTGACAAAGCCATTGAGCCAAAAGTGAGCTTCATCACTGAAGATGATTTTTCCACTTAAAACTTTCTTAACAGAACACGCATTTTTATAATAAAATTCAATGATTTGCAAGCGTTGCTCAAGTGTGTAGTGTTCCATGATGAAATGTATACTAATGAAGTTTACAAATGACAAGCGAAAAATAAAAAATATTGCGTCGTTCGCCCTCCCTATCGGAAAAAAGTTGAAGTGCACCTATTGAAAAACGCTATATATACATATAGTTGGCATCAGCCGCTGTGATGCGCCAAGTGACTGCCGTATATACATACATACATGTCACCCGTCACGAATGGGCTAATGTCTGTCTTTACACTGTCCGATCCAGTAGTTGTAGTTGTTCTTGGTCCTGGATTCCGTCAGTATAGTCGAAGAGATGTCTCCTGACTTGCCAAAGCAGTGGCTGAGGATCAATCAAGTGCCTACAGGGGTGATTGCTACGGTAACAATCCAGCAAGAATTGCTTGCTGAGCGTCTTACTGATCTCCTTCACCGAGAGTATGTAATCCTCTTAGAGATTAGAGATGAACGTAATACTAGTTGTAGTTGCTGTAACAGGATAAACATTCCCTATAAGTTATTGGGGAATGCTATAGGAGCGACAGTTCTTGGTCGGACTTAAATCTGGCTAATTCCGGAAACGTAGCACCGACCGTCATGTAGTACTAGTCGCATATTCTGGCGTCGCTCGAGAGGTTTGGACCAGAATAAACTTTTGCGCAATGTCAAATGTGGACAATTTTATTAGAACCCTAATGGATAGAAGTCGAACCAGGCAAAATCCGGAGAATAAAGCGAAAGAAGTCTGTGGCGAGGGGTATTGCACTCGATAGATAAGTATTCATGGCAAATAGTTAGCGGTCGCTGACATACAGAGTGATCCATTTAGCGTTTAACATTTTTACTAACGAATTTTTCGACTATAGAAGGCTAAAGCAACATCCCTGATGTGTTTGAAAATTAAGTTATTGTTCCACTTTTACAAAATGTGTTGCTTTCCAAGAATGATCGAATACAGGATTTCGCCTTTCGAATTCGCTGTGTCGTCACGCTCCATGAATAAATAACAAATAGAAGGGGAATTACTTATTTGTGAAGACGAAGAGTATGCGAAAGCAATAGAAACTACCAGACACAAGAAATTATACACACACACATACACTTTCTTGTCACGGCGTAGTCAGCATAAAAACACACAAAAAATGCATTTGAAAGCTTTATATTGATTAGTGTTTTCTCAATTTAACACGCGGTACGTCGTTTACATTAGTTTGTTTAAGGGAGAACACCACTGTGACAACTTCAAAAAATCGATTTTTTGAAAACCATCTAGAAAAATCTAGAATACATTTAAGAATAGAATGCCGTTTGTCCCAGGTCGAAAAAATAATTATTTTCGGAGATATTAAATATTTTGTGGAGCCTTTTTTCGAAGAGAAATTTTGCTCGAAAATCGACCTTAAATTTGAAAAGCGTTCCAATTTTTTAAAAATCCATATTTTTTCAAATCCCTATGTACTTCTCTTCAAAATATCATATTATTAACGAAAACACTCGGTATTTTTTTTCAGATCGACTTTGAAGACAGTTCTGCTGCGTGCCGCGGATCATTCCACAGCACCTGACGCGGGAGCTTCCCCAGCGCCACCATCGGGGTTGAAAATTTTGAAAAAGTTTGTTATGTATCTTTAATAAACAACAAACAAAACAAAACAAAAAAATTTGAAATATCTCTTTTTTTTCCCACAAAAAAAATTCTTGAAAAACGGCATAAAAAACAGGGGGTCACAGTGGTGTTCTCCCTTAATTTAAATGCCACAAATCACAATATTACCAAGCCATTCACTGAATTTTCATAAACGTGTAAGTTCTCTTCATTATTTGTGTTGTATTGGAAAGAAGTCTGACATTATATATATATAAAATTGGCGCGTACACCCTTTTTGGGTTTTTGGCCGAGCTCCTCCTCCTATTTGTGGTGTGCGTCTTGATGTTGTTCCATATATGGAGGGACTTACAGTTTCAAGCCGACTCCGAACGGCAGATATTTTTATGAGGAGCTTTTTCATGGCAGAAATACACTCGGAGGTTTGCCATTGCCTGCCGAGGGGCGACCGCTATTAGAAAAATGTTTTTTTTTTATTAATTTTGGTTTCACCGAGATTCGAACCAACGTTCTCTCTGTGAATTCCGAATGGTAATCAAGCACCTACCCATTCGGCTACGGCGGCCATTAGACTTGTCAAAATTGCAAAAAGTAAATTAACTGTCTTGGGAAGGCGCCACCTTCAGTATTCAATTCGCCTTGGTCGTTTTCCATTGGAACAAAATTGGGAAATTTTAAAATCAAATATCTAAAAACGAAAATTGACTAACCGGCCGAAACGAGTCGCCTAAAAGCTGTAATTAGGCTCAATTAGCCAGGTTTTTACGGCATGCCGTTGATAATACATTTAACAGAGACGGGCCAAAAGTTGAACCTACTATTGCTGAAATTTATTTACAGATAAATGAAATCAAATTCCCAACGCAAGATGGTCCACCCCACTCTATATATTGGGTATGGGAATAAGTCTCCGCCCTAGTAAAAGAGGTGTCGCTGCTGATACTATTATCTAATTATAAATCTAGCGTGATTAATTTTACGCCATCTTGTACATATGCACATACATATATGCATTACATTAAAAAAAGAAAACTATGTAATTCAAATTATTTCAACTCACCGTCTTTTTGGCCGCCTCTACTAATTTATAATCCGCAGCTAATACTTCGTCTGTGATCAATTTGCCAAAATTAATTTTACCATTTTCAATGTAGCATTTGGCGTCGAAATTTTGTGGTGGCCCATTCCATTTGCCATCTTCCTTGCCAGTCTCCTTACCGCCGCCGCCGAATAGAGCTTCCTTAGCAGCATTGCCACCGCGCATTAAAGAGTTCAATTTGGAGGTGAATACATCAGTATCCTTTTGTTGTTTACCAACCGACGATGCCTTGCAATCATCTGCGGTGCTGTAGAAAAGAAAATTAAACTCGATGCATTTAACAAGAATTTAGACTAAAAATATAAGTAGAAAGAATATACTTTTTAATACTCATACATATTCATACACCTTCATGTTGGACTTTGATTTGGTAAATTGAAAAACGAAGAAAAGTAAATAAGTAAAATAAAATAGCGAGCGTTTGAGGAGTTTGAGCTGCTGACAAATAGGGGAATATTTACAAGTAGTCCGGAAATTCGGCCAGAAGAAATGGCAAAACTAGAGCTGGAAATCCGGGTACGAACGGGTAGCGTAATAGAGCCGAGATCTTTCAAAAATCAATAAATAAGGTCAGAATTGGGTTCATATTTAGAATTTCTAATAGCTATGTACATGAAAAAAATAATTTAGAAAAAAAAAAATAATTCGATTTTCACAGTACGTCAAATTCAGGGAAACACCGTTGAATCTGTTGATGTTTGAGGGTATTAGGAATGTAAATTTTCGGGATTTTACTGATCTTCTCAGCTTCGGGATCTTATTTTGTAACCCCGAAATCAAGACGTTTTTTGTTAAAAAAAAAATGTACTAAGTCTTCATTATTTTAAATAAAATATTTAAATTATTTCAAATAAAAACATTATAGCAAAGAAATATAATTTTTGTTAACTCATAAATTTATTAAGGCAATTCATTAAACTTATTTACAAACTAGAAAAACCTAGAAAAAAATTCTACAAATTTAAGTCTTCGCTATTTTATAACAAAGTTGTTGCACCATAAATATAGGGTGGGCCATGAAAAATTTGCTTTTTGAATCGGCTATAAACAAAAAACGAATCAATATTTTTTTAAACTTTTTTTATTTTGAAGATTGAACATTGTCATTTATGAATGAAAAATAATATCGTTCAAATGACTGCCACGAGTGGCTTTACAGTAGGCCATTCGATCAACCCAATTTGTAAGCACATTTTCGATTGTTTGTGTGTGTTTGATTGTGTTTTAAAGCATCAATCGTCTCTGGATGGTTCGCATAGCATTTGTCCTTAATGGCTCCCCACAAAAAATAGTCCAACGGGCTTAAATCACAGCTCCGAGGCGGCCAATTGATATCGGAATTTCGGTTGATTATTCGGTTTTCAAAAACGGTAGCCAAAAGTTCGAGTGTAACTCTGGCAGTGTGACAAGTTGCACCGTCCTGTTGAAATCAAATGTCGTCCATGTCATCCTCTTCAATTTTTGGAAACAACCAACCGCGGAAGGAGAAGAAGACTCACCACTTTGGAAATAGGTTTTCAATATTTCAAAATTTTGTTCAAGGGTATAGCGTCCCATTTCGTAAATGTCAAACCTTTCAGTAAATTATGAACACATTTGACATGTCATTTGTGTTACCATTCTCAAAAAAAATGGTGGTTCAAAAAGCAAACGCTATATGGCCCACCCTGTATATTTGATACAGCAGCAATTGTTATAATTTTAGAAAATGGCGTCATGCGTCAATCATATTTGACACTTGTGAGCTAAACAGCTGCAGTATACAAACGATAAGCAATAGAGAGCGTAAAAGTCAAAATAAAGATTTCTACCACTCATAATTTTTTTTTACTTAGAAAAATTGGATCATTAATTTTGCGCCACCTTGTACTGTGGGCAAAAAGTAAGTTGAATTTGGTTGTAAAATGAAAAATCTTTATTTATTCTTGTAATATCAATTTCATCCCCTTCAACATAATCCCCTCTCGATGAAATACACTTATGCCAACGATTTTTCCAATCCCCGAAACATGCCAAATAGTCCATTTCCGGTATAGCCATCAGCACCTTCTTCGATTCAGCTTTTATCTCCTCAATCGACTCGAAACGCGTTCCCCGGAGTGGTCTCTTGAGTTTTGGGAATAGCCAGAAGTCCCACGGAGCCAAATCAGGGGAATACGGTGGTTGCGCAACGATATGCGTGGAATTTTTGGCGAAATGATCACGAAGCACGAGTGCAGTGTGAGACGGTGCATTATCGTGATGCAAAAACCAAGAGTTGTTTCCCATAATTCTGGCCTTTTCAGACGAATTGCTTCACGTAAACGACGCATAACGCTCAAATAATATTCCTTATTAACAGTTTGGCCAGGTGGAAGGAATTCATAGTGCACCTCACCACGAAAATCGAAAAAAACTGTCATTATGACCTTTATTTTGAACGATTTTGACGTGCTCTTTTCGGTCTGGCCTCGCCTTTAGCACGATATTCGCTTGATTGGTCGCTTGTTTCAGGGTCGTAAGCATAAATCCAAGTCTCATCTCCCGTAATGATGCATTTGAGCTTGTCCTGATAGTCTGAAAAGATTGTTTCACACACATCAACGCGACGACTTTTTTCCAAAAAATTGAGAGTTTTCGGTACCAAACGAGATTTGACTTTTCGTAGGCCCAAATGGTCTTTCAAAAGGGTTTTCACAGATCCTTCTGATATTCCGATCATATCAGTAAGGTCTTTAACAGTCAACCGACGATTTTTGAGCACTAACTCCTTCACTTTATTGACGTGTTGGTCATCTGTTGACGTCGATGGTCGTCCGGAGCGCTCCAAGTGATCAACACGTTCGACCCTCTTTGAAGTCTTTGTACCACTTATAAACATTTTTCTGCGACATCGTCGAATCACCAAATGCCTTCTGCAACATGCTAAACGTTTCCGCAGCCGAAATTTCATTCCGCAAACAAAATTTGATGGCACTTCTCTGCTCAATCAAATCAGACATTGTAAAAATCGAAAAATGCACTCTTGGTCGTTTGATAAACACAAGCGTAAATATATTACTGATAATGACATTCACATGAAAGTTGGCCCAGATGTTATTAACAGTGCTGCCAACTCATGAAAAAAATAGCTAGAGCGAAATTTTAATCCCGCCCAATTTGACAAATAAATTCACCTTTTTACGTTTTGAGATTGAAATACTGTTTGCTTACATTAAAGTGTGATTTTAAAAATATCAGAGCATTCTCAATATGTTACCCTCGAATCGTGGCATAAATTTATTGCATAGAAAGACATCAGATGAAAAAATCCTTTCTGCTTCAACACTTGGTTTCTGGTTGATGATAGAAATTGAAACGCTTTCTGCAAATAGCAGCCACTATCACCTCCACCATAAGCAAAATTCGTTAATCGAAACTATTGTTAGTTAAAGCCCTATGCAATTTATCGCCTAGGTTAACAGCAATTTTTGGCTGTTATCTTTCCGCAACCTAAAAACACAAAGCTCCGCCAAATATAAACTCTGCAGTTTTATAAAAAAATGTTTTTGTAATTAATTTTTAGTTTTACGAATCGACTAGTAACGGGTTCCTGGAATCCCAGGATTGACATCACTAAAGGAAATATGTTTTCTGAAATTTAATTGCTACCTTAGAAAAAAAAAAGGATTTTTATGTGCTCATATAACAAATTTTTTGCGCTAAAAAGCGTTAAGCAAATCAAACCAAATGGCGTCGAACGTTTCGGTCGCCCGATTTTGTTTAGCAAATCAGATTTGGAGTATAAAATCCATGGAATTGTATTGGACGAACGCAAAGTGAAGACTGACGACCTTGAAGAGGCTGCAAGTTGTTCACATGAATCGGTGATATCAGTTTCGCTTAAATATAATATTTGGATATGAAAAAGCTATCAAAAAGATAGTTTACTCACAACTGACATAAACGAAATCAATCGTTTTGTAACCTTGCATAAAACAAGAATAATCACAATTAGAGAACATCAATTTTTAAGGCTGAAATTTCAACCGAAACCGAGCCGAGCATCTTAAAGGGTCCAAGTAATAAACAATTATTAGTTTTAAAATATTCAATATTTTTATGAATGAAAATGCAAAAAAGGTATATGAATCTTACTTGCATTAATTTCAGTTCGCAATATATTCTTATGCTTAAAATAAAAAAAAAGGATTTTTACATGTTTACATGTCGTAATTATTTAATAATCGTAGTTAAATAATTTCATATTGGAATGCAAAAATAATAGCTTATCGACATTTTTACCTTTCTAGCGGTATAGAGCTATCAATAAAAAACTAACTTGCAGCACTGAATTGCTCACTCGATGGAGGACCGGATGATATTGCAAGGCAATTAAAAAAGAAACCTGCATTTGATACCGAAAACTGTTACAAAAACTGAGAGTTCAAATGATTTTTCAAAAAACAAAAAAAAAAAACAACTTTAAAGAAATGTTTGGCTAAAGTTCGGTTCTTTTTTGGCCAAAGCTGAACTAACGAAACTGAAATTTTGTGGCCAAAGTTCGGTCGCTCTCTAACCATAATATACCAGAGTTCAAGTAACAGTTCAGACAATCGACTTCTCGTGGAGAATTGAAGCTTAGAAAAGCGAAGGTGGGTGGGTATTGACGACCAGCAAGGCCATGCCGACAGTTGTTTGAGGATCCTCGCGATGTCATTGAAAACGCATAAATGAAATATTATATTATATAGAATTGAAGCAAAAACGACCACATTTGATGAGAAAAAATATATTTTTCACAAGAAAAATGTACCAGCGTACAAGTTCTAAGTCAGGGAAGAAGCTGTGGAGAAGCTCGGAGCTGTGATTTAAGCCCGTTTGTACTATTTTTTGTGGGGAGCCGTTAAGGACAAATGCTATGCGAACCATCCAGAGACGATTGATGCTTTAAAACACGAAATCGAAGTTGCCATTCATGAAATTGGAGCCCAAACAATCGAAAATGTGCTTAAAACTTGGGTTGATCGAATGGCCTGCTGTAAAGCCAGTCGTGGCAGTCATTTGAACGATATTATTTTTCATTCATAAAGGACAATGTTCAATCTTCAAAATAAAAAAAAAATTGAAAAAATATTGATTAGTTTTTTTTATAGCCGATTCAAAAAGCAAATTTTACATGGCCCACCCTGTATAACCAGGTAATTATGCAAGTTCGGACACAATGAAAAATCTGAACAGGTAGATACGAACAAGCAAACCGTAAACCGTAATAGCTAGTTTTGTGCATTCACAACGTTATTGCCTATGAAAGAAAGAAAAAAATGGTTGCATATCTTAAGGAGAACTGGGGAACTACGAGTATTTGCTATTTTAGTTTCTGCAGAGTTTTACGTTCATTGTAACAGATTCTGTTTGAGAAGATCCTTAGTGAAATTTTCATAGAAATAATTTTCCAGAACACTTGAACTCTCTAGCAGGAGATACTCTATTTTGAGGGAGCTAATGAGGCGGCCGCCGTAGCCGAATGGGTTGGTGCGTGATTACCATTCGGAATTCACCGAGAGGTCGTTGGTTCGAATCTCGGTGAAAGCAAAATTAATAAAAACATTTTTCTAATAGCGGTCGCCCCTCGGCAGGCAATGGCAAACCTGCGAGTGTATTTCTGCCATGAAAAAGCTCCTCATAAAAATATCTGCCGTTCGGAGTCGGCTTGAAACTGTAGGTCCCTCCATTTGTGGAACAACATCTAGACGCACACCACAAATAGGAGGAGGAGCTCGGCCAAACACCTAACAGAAGTGTAAGCGCCAATTATTTATTTATTTATTTTAATGAGCTAAAATATTCTACAAAAATGTTTCCCGTGAAATTTCACTATGCATATCTAAATAGGTATTACGCTCAGGTAACTATTTTAACTCCACTTTTTGAAAAAGTTTTAGGAGTTTTACAAGAACTTTCATGTTGAGTTGGAATCAAAGCGCCCCCAAATTGAGTTGAACTGTGTTTAGGCTGAGCGCGAGCAACATTATGTACTAGTATCAAGCAAGTAAGAAGGTTGTAATGTTGTGATAAATATTGTGAGGCACGAACACGCATAAAATATCATTTGCCGAACAGCGAAAGTATGCAAATGTTTCCATATATCCGTAGGAGACACATGGCTGATGTCATATTTTGAATTAATTTAGATCGATTTTCAAAATAATTGCAAGGCCTTTGTGGCTTTTCGATTGTTTTGAATATATGAAAGCTAAAGAGCGAGCATTTAAAAAAAGGAATTTTTAATAAACATTAAGCAAAAACGTTGTATGAACACGTAAATTTCTTTTACGTGTTGAGTGAGGTGTTTTTTTACTAAAATTGTAAAATGAATTGTATATATTTCGTTGTTGGAAAATTAATTGTAATAAAAATTTGACAATACAACTGTACATTTTAATTGCTACAAAGAGTGAGTACCGCTTATATATACATACATACATGTGTTTAATAGCTTTTGTTTGCAAATAATACGTGTAGCTATGCATGTATATATTCACGAATTTGTTTTAATATACAAACGGGTGAACGATATGAAGTGTTACCTATACAAAACACCATAACTTTTTTGTGTGATATTAGTTTTTATTGATTTCCAAGACAAAATTGTTCAAAAATGATTACAATTTTAACATATTTATATTCACTTTAGCTCGATATGACCACCTTTTGCCTTGACTATAGCCTTCAAACGGTCAAAAAATGAGCATATTTTTTAGTCCTCGCCTTGCTCTTCAAATGGACCAGATGAAATGGTATATCGGATTTGCGTCTGGCGAATTCGAAAGCCATTGTGTGAACGAAATGAAGTGTGGAACATGATTTTTTAACCATTCTTGGTTCACACGAGCTTTATGAGACGGTGCCGAGACCTGTTGGAACGTCCATGGTCTACGACCGTAATGTTTGCGTGTTCACGGCTCTAAAGCAGCTTCTAAAACATTTTCCCGATAATAAGTCGCATTCACTTTGACACCAGGCTCGGTAAAAACGATTGGAGAGCGTCCATCCAACTATTACTTGCGATGGGAAATTCATCAGAATACACAATGTTAGGAAATTCGCCACGTTCGTGCAAGCGCAACAACTACTTTGCTCTTTCGCACCGAACTTTTTTTTGCTGGGGTGAAAGATCGTGTGCTTTTTGGAACTTGTAAGCCTTGACCTTGAGCTCAGTTTTCAATATGCGTCGAATGCTGTCTTGCGATATTTTCAATTCTTTGGCCATTTTTCTTCCACTTCGACGTGGATTTCGTTCAAGTCGAGCCTTCACTTTCCGAACCAATTCTGGCGTTGTTGCGGTTTTTTTTGCCCACCTCCATAGCGTTTTGCAATGCTACCAGTATCATTGTAACGTTTTATAGTGCGATACACAAACATTTTGTTCACTTTGACGTGGCTGAGCTCACGAACAATGGTTGGTTGTGATTTTCCAACCAAATGTAACGCAATCACAAAAAATCAACAAAACTCAGACGCAAATGCTTTTGATGGTTTATAAACAATATATTGAACTGTCATTAGAACAATTTTGACGTTGATGTCATGAGCTGTTTTACAGATACAAGCAGTGTGAAGTTGGTAACACTTCATATCGTTCACCCTGTAATATGTATTATATGCCACCGTTTGGTAAAATACGATTTAATATACAAGGTGGCACAAAATTAATCATATGTACTATCGGTAGATTTATAATTTTTGCAAATGGCGTCGTACGTCAATCACAACTAGGATAGGTTACGTTGTACTGACAGGCCAAAGCCACGCAGGGACCATTTTGGTCTATAGCGACACCAGATCAGTCTTTTCTTTTTGGTTTTAGCGAAAATATGCACGTACTGTTCGCGAATTTTAGGAGTCGGTCAAGCTCCAGTCCAGGGATAGATTCTATCCTTTCAAAAGCAGGTGGCATTGTCTAGTTTTCGAGAGAGTCGGGCAGTAGCATAGAAGATGCTCCACGACTACCAGGTTGTTCAATAAGTTTTGTGGTTCGACAAGAAAGGGCGTTGCTAATGGCCTAATTTTGTTTGTTATGTTGGTACAATCTTCATATGAACGTTTGAGAGGTTTAATTTAAATTTGTCAATTCAGTTTTTGTATACAAGCCCTTTAACATCGACATGTTCCAGTATCTTCTACAATAGAAAAAATCTAGTATCTAGTAGTGATGAATTTTTATTATTGGATGGTTTAAAAGTAAAGGAAATTTATGGACGAATGTTGAAAGTGATTTTTTGCTATCAATTAGTACAGTAGAAATATGGGTTGCTGAACTTAAACGTGGTCGTACAAGCCTTGAAGACGATTCAAGTCAACGACGTCCAAAATTAACAACACCAGAAATCGTAGAAAAAATACTGGATATCGTATTGGAAAATTGTCGAGTGACTGAAAGAGATTTAGTAGAAGCCTTAGGCATCTCAAGCTGGGTGTGCACAATGGGTGCGACCTTCGCTAACAATGGAACAAAAACATATTCGAGTGCGACTTTCTCAGCAACATTTAGAGCGTTTTCGAAAGGAATAAAGTGGATTTTGTGCGCCAATTCATTACTATGGATGAGACTTGGGCCTGTCACCATGCATGATCCCAAATAAAAACAAGAGGCTAAAGAGTTGTATGAACCTGGTTCTTTGGCTCCGAAACGAGTTCCTGTCTAGCAATCTGCAAAGGTGTTAGTAACAGTTTTGTTGATGCGAAAGGATTTTTGTTTGCTGATTATTTGCAAACTGGGATAACAAAAAATTCTGAATATTTTTATAACCTTTTAGGCGAAGCTGAAGAAAAAAATTCGTAAAAAAGACCCAGTTTAAAAATGAAAAATATTATTTTTCAAGCAAGAGCATTTGGACAATGGCTAAAAACTATGAATTAAAGTTCGAATTATTGAGGCATCCACCGTATTCGTCAGATATGGCCCCTAGCGACTTCCAGATGTTTCCAGACCTAAAAAATGTATGCATGGAAAGCGTTTTTCACCAAATGCTCGTCATTACTGCTGTGGAAGCGGGTTTCGCAGCCCTTCCATTTCTCACTTCAGGCATGGAATTCATAAATTAGAATTTCGTAGGATGTTTAGGGAGACCTTTCAGGTGTTCATTTCAGGGATGAAATTCATAAATTAAAATATCGTTGGAACAAGCGTATTGATGTTTAGGGAGACTATATTGAATAAAAATGTGTATATCAAACCATAGAATTGAGTTTTTCTTATCGAACCGAAAAACTTATTGAACAACCTAGTACAGCATACGAATAGAGAAAAACTGAAGCCCGTAAAGGTCGAAATACAGATTTCCATCACTCTAAATCATGTTTTCTTTTATTTAGAGAAAAAGTTTTTTAAAAACAAAATTGGATGATTAATTTTGTGCCATTATGTATATCTGGTTCGTCTACTAGGGACGCACAATCGCATCCGGCTAAGTTGGGTCACAGGACAGGACGGAGTATAACAGTGAACGAAATAGCGGATTCGCTTTAATAGGACCCGAGTCCTTCCTTGCTATGAGACAACACCCAATGAAGGAGAAGCTTAGGAGTGAAAACCTAGGGCTAAGGGAGTTTTGCTGGCACTAAACTATGGTGCTACGCCAGGTGAAATCCTCACTGGGAGGGCCAACTGCAGCCAGAAGAAAGGCACATACGCTTAAACCAACCTAGAACTATCCTGAGTTTAATAAAGGAACTGGATCTGGGTGAGGTACTGTCATGTGTAGAAGGCTCGAAAGATCATGAGGTCGAAGTGCAAACCAAGTGGAGAATCGAATCGAATATTTGGTGGTAAACATTTGAGAAAGACTGTTCCATAGTTTTCCTTTTACTATGCCTTCTTAAGCAGAAGTAAAGGCACATATCAACTTATGAGTTACTGTTAATATGGTAGATATATTCATGGCCGATATATCTTTGACATGGCATAACAGAAGAGCTGGCGCTCATTTCTGCATACTTCTCTAGACAAAAAATTCGTCGCACATTGATAAATGCGTCTTCTGAACTTCAATCAAAACACAGACTAAGTTCATTCATATGTGTACGTATGTATGTAAATATGTCTGTTTTCAATTTAATAACCTTTTTTTTGTTTTACACGTATCGAGGTAAGATAAAAAGAAAAGAAAGGCGCGGGTGTGGAAGGCTGCCCACAACAATAACATAACTCAGCTGCGTTGCTCGCAATCCTAGCGGATGTGTCTGTACATGCCACTTATCATATACATAAATAAATACATAGATATATTTTCATTTCCATTCTCGTACGAACGGTCTCGATTGGTCAGTCGGTCAGTTAGTCGGTTTGTCGCCATGTGCCTTGATTTTTGCATTTAAATATATTTTGCATCTTATTCGGGCAGCCAACAGTAGCAGCGAGAGGGCGTGACGCTTTCAATTGTTTTGGGATTTGCAATGTTTCGTTTTTCATTTTTCATCTTGAGCGCGTCAATTGTTATTCACTTTTTGTTTTTAATGTTTATTGCATCCTACGTTGTTTTAATCTTTTTGTGAATCTTAAGATTGTTTGTTTTCATGTGCCAAAAAAAAGTTTTGCTGTCCTGATTTATTATTATTTCTTTTGAACGAACATCCCATTTGATGTGTTTACGTGCGTTCGACCGCACATTTATAGTTCCGTTTTTTTCGTTTTTGTTTTTTTGAAAAACCTTTGTATAGTAAATTGTATTTGCGTACAATGCCATTGGCATTTTGAAAGCAAACAAAAAAAAAATATATTGAAAATTATCCTTTTCTTAATTGTACATTTTGTTTGTTCAAAAATAAGTTATGACTTAAGCGCCGCGTATTTAATTCGATGTTGAAATCATTCTCTGGGCTAAGGTAACATATCCCATGAACTTGAATACAAATATGTAGCTAAAAACATTCCATGATGTTAAATTTTCGAATTATTTACTATGAATTTGCTGCATCGAGCTAAATGGGAAGGGTGCAAAGGCCTGGTGCACTGCCCCCTCTACTTCCATCAAAGCTCTCTTCAATTAAATCGTTTGCCTTTGTGGTAAGCTCTATGATAGTTGCAATGCAACTAGATTAAATTCAACTCGGGCCTGGAGAGAGTTTAGGCCTGGACGCAACAAAATTCTGGACGCTAATACGGCAGAGTGCGGGGCGGTTTGAAAATAAGTTCTCCACGAGAAACTCCAATATCATTCTCATACACGGCTATATTCACAGTTTATCACAAGTTACTCTCGACCGTCAGACTGTAATTAAATCTCTGTAATGCAGAAGCTTCCTGAACGAGCTGACTATTAAGTATGTGCCTCCGCATACTGAGACATCTCTGGAAGTAGGCAAGGGAACCAAGCTACAGACAGTAAAACTTTGTACACAACGCGAGCGCTCCTTTATGTTAGTGGAAACTCTGGTATCAAATCAAGGCAGCAAATATGTAGCGGGTATAACTGAACTTAAAAGTGGGGATATGAAAGGACATTTAAAGATCTTTGAAGACTTCCTACATAGTCCCATTCTTCATAGGGATGATATACTATCACCCAAACCAATACTCTTCAGGAACTTCCAAGTTATAATCAATGAACGAACAGACTGGAGAACTAACTCTATCACTTTCAAACCTGGCTCCCAGCTATGGTTTACTGATGGGTCCAAATTGGAAAATGGTAGAAAAGGGACAGGAATCAATGGGCCCAAATTCAAAAAATCTATTCCGATGGGATCCTACCCAACAATATTCCAGGCAGAAATACATGCCATTGAAATATGTGTGAGAAGGAAAATGAGAGGTACTCACATCTACATACTTTCAGATAGCCAAGCGGCTCTAAAAGCCCTTCTATCAACAACTATCACCTCTAAATTGGTAAATGATTGCCTAAACCTTCTAAACACGTTAGGAAACCTCAACATAGTAACACTATGTTGGATTCCGGGACATGAAGGACATGAGGGAAATGAAATGGCTGATGACCTTGCAAAACAAGGAGCAAATTTGCAACTTACTGGTCCTGACCCTTTCTGTGGACTAACAAAAGGCCACATTAATGAATTCCTTAGGAAATGGGAAGAAAGAAAACTTGCCGCACACTGGCTAAACTGTGCCGGTCAGCGTCAAGCCAAACTATTCCTAAGTCCCAACAAAGGAATATCTGACAAACTTCTCTCACTAAACAGAGTAGATCTGCGTCTTTTAACCGGATACTTTACAGGTCACTGCAGCCTGAGGTACCATCTAAATAATATTGGTCTATCCGAGACCAATGTCTGCCGCTTTTGCGAAATGGACATAGAAAGCTCAGAACATGTGTGAATGTCCTGCGTTGGGCAGACAAAGACTTCACCACCCTGGTGGTATCGTAGTATCTCCATGCAATCTTTGGAACAACAAACCCAAAACTGTGCTAAAATTTCTAAAAAGCCTAAAACTCTAGGGTTACAAAATAGGCCTTTCACAATAGATCAGCTCTGGTCGCAGAGCGTAATGGCCTTTTAATAACACAGTTCTGCGAGGTACAGTTTCTAAAACGGCTATGGGTGTTTCTGTAAGGTTTTTTCTGCTGAAAACGAATATGACCTTGTAAATTCTCCAGCACGTCAGGATTTTTGGCAATTTGTGGTTAAATAGTAAAAAAATGCAGATTTTGGCCATTTTTTAAATTATTTTTGAGCAAGGTAAAGTTTTTTTTTAATTTTCCACAACGGCATCGCAAAGTACTACTCTTCAGCTTTAAAATCCATTTTTAAAAATATTTTTGCCATTAATATAAAAAAAGTTATACTATTTTGAATTCGCCCTTTACAGGGGCGTTAGAGAGTTAGAAAGGTTGAATTTGCATATCTAAAAGTCTCCAATTCAAAATAGAATAACTTTTTTTATATTAATCGTAAAAATACTTTTAAAAAAGGGCCTTAAAGCTAAAGAGTAGTACTTTGCGATGCCCTTGTGGAAAATTAAAAAAAAACTTTACCTTGCTCAAAAAAAATTTAAAAAGTGGCCAAAATCTGCATTTTTTGACTATTTAACCTCAAATTGCCAAAAACCCTGACGTGCTGGAGCATTTTCAAGGTCATATTCGTTTTCAGCATAAAAAAACCTTCAGGAAACACCCATAGCGGTTTTAGAAACTGTAAAAAAGCGAGATTTCGCAGGCCTGTGTAATAAATAATAAATAAATGTAGCGGGTTGACCATGGAATCCACTTGTTGGGTGACCACGCAGATCTAACCAAGATTTGTTGAAAGAAGATCAAAGTTTCTCATTTTCCTGGACTGTTGCTGCATTCGTGCTGTGATACGTACAATCACTGGACACTGTCCGAAAGGGACAGGGATATTCTGTAGCAACTGCAACACTGTCTCTAAAGAGCCGATCTCGGCCGAAGACTGTCACTCCAGCAGCATTCCCAAAACATTTACTGAGAGAACTTGAAAACCGATCACTTTTTAATTTCTGACAATGTCGCATGTTGTAGAGTTAAAATTAAATTTTTCAAAAATTCCAAAAACGCTATTTCTTTAAAGAAATTTTAAAAATTTTTATGTTAAAAAAATTTTATATTTTGTATTAAAAAATGTGTAAAGTTTCTAATGACAGATTTTGGTGCAGCGCTCAAATTTAACTCAAAGCACAGGGTGACATTTGCATCGCATAAAAATATGAAAACAAATAAAACAGAACACGAACTGCGATATAATTTGCCAGACAACAGACAGATATTAATGAATGACGTACAAAAATAAGGAATTTTTAATTATGAATATAGAAATAACACAAATTGTTTTTCATGAAATGCAAACATTACTAAATCAAATTGCATTAAATTTTACAGTCTAATTAGCCACTAGACTGTTACTAGCCACACACACGCATACACACTCACACACACATGCACACGTACACAGACACCCATTGCGCCTTCTACACAACTTAGCACAAAAACTCACCTGTGTGCCTTGCGCAGACTGTCACGACGTCGTACTGACGGTTCGTTATTCTCCTTATTACTATCATCTTTACGGCTCGCCTTCCTCCTCAGATATGGACTCGCGTCATATTCTGCGTAATCAGCATCGAGTGCAGCATTGTTGTTGGAAGACAGGTGTTGCTGATTGCCGAGTAGCTTTGTTGTTGCGATAATTTTATTATAAATATTTTTCACTAAAATATCTTTGGCGAAATCCACAGCAAATTCACCGCCATGCCCATCGAAGATGGCAAAAAATGAGATTCCTGTGTTATTATTGATATTCTCTTCGATGATGTATCTGAAAAATGAGGTAGAAAACGAATTATTAAAAAATGTAAGAGTGAAAACAGGTGGTTGGTTGGTTGTTTGGTTGGTGGTAGCTTGATGTGGGAAATGTGAAAATGCTACGCTAGGGATTATTTTTAAATGAAGTGCGGTGTTCATTGCGTGCGTAAATATATCAGCTACATATGTACATATGAACCCAAGTACATATTTTCAAAGTCTATAGGGCAAACAATATTAATATTTGTAGATTCGTGGCATAGCACGAGTTGCTTTCGTTATACAGACACAAATGAAAGGATGGGTCGCCATAAAATTAAAGCAAAGAAAACAGTTCTGTGGCGCTTACGCCCACTTATAAGAGCACATATTTTATTTTTTGGTTTGGTTGCGTTTATCAAGCAAAGTAATTAGCTAATGGAATATTTGCTTCTAAATTTTTGTTTACTATGCGCAATAAGTCAAATAAAAAATAAATAATGATTGAGAGAAAAAAATTAGAATATTACTCGTAACGGGTGCTTTTTGAAGGTGTAGTAAAATTAAAGCAATTTCTACATCAAAAATTAAATTTAAAAGAATAACTGTAATTTAAAAAATCGTAATGAAAGAGTAAGACGTGAAGAAGATTTTGGGTCAAATCCACATTTAAATGGTTAACATTTTTATCGGTATGTTAATGCTTTTATGCGTATAAAGAAACTTGACAACCAGTTGTACAAGCAAAAACATTTTGGTTCGGTACACGAGGGTTGCCTTTTATATTTTGCTTCCAATCATGAGAACACAGTAAAATAATAAAAATTGATTTACTTTTTTAAATATTCTTCTTAGAAATTAAAACATTTGTGCATTCGCTTCAAACAATTTTTAAAGCACTTTTGACGATCAGAAATTGATATGTACCTTCGAAAATTTATTTTTAAAGGTTTCAAAAGCTTTAGGAGTTGAAAAACGTTGACCTCGCAATTTAATTTTGATACTCGGGAACAAAAAGAAATTTTTATGTGTCAAATCAGGGCCGTAAACCAATGATCCATTAATTCGATTTTTTCAGTGTTCAAAAACTCTTTTGTGGGAGCTGGTGAGAGCGCGCACTGTCTTGGTGAAGTGATTCGTCTTCAGCGTCTGAGTTTCCTTAATTCTTCTGAAACTTCTGGCAAACAAATGTTTTTGTTTGTTAAAAAGCAATCCTCGTATTTGCAAATTACGACACAAAGGTTTAAAACTGAAAACGCTTATAAATTGATGATTTTTTACAGGTCAGTCCATAAGTTCGTGCGTATTTTACCCATAATTTCACTTTTGTACGATTTTTGCAGCGGAACTATTTATATTTTCTTATATATATTGTGCATTCAACAAGTGAATTTAATCGCGGATAGAAGCACGTGTTGTTAAAAAATAAAATGGAATCTTCGAACGCGTATAAGAGGCATATTTTGTATTTTTTTATAAAAGTGGTAAAAATGCAACAACTGCTGCTGCAGAAATAAACACTGTTCACGGAGAGGATACCGTGAGTGTAAGGACTGCGCAAAAGTGGTTTTCAAAATTCCGAAGTGGTAACTGCGACGTGGAGGATGCACCGCGCGCTGGTCGTCCTGAAGTCTTTAACTCCGACGCCTTGCTCGAACTCGTGGAAGCTGAGCCAAAAATTAGACAGTCGATATGATAGCTCAGATGTTAAATTCATCGCATGGAACAGTTCACAGGCACCTGGTTCAGTTGGAAAAGGTTTCAAAGCTGGGAAAATGTGTTCCGCATAGACTTTCCGTCGCCAACCTGCAGCAGAAAGTGAATGTGTGTTCTCAGCTGCTGCAACAACTTAAAAATGAAAGTTTTTTGAACCGTATCGTTACTGGTGATGAAAAATGGGTCCTTTACAATAATCTTGTTCGCAAACGCCAATGGTTAGATAAAGATGAAACACCAGCACCGACCTCTAGACATGGCCTTCATTCGGTATTGTTTATTATGAACTTCTGGAACCAAACCAGACGATAACTGCTGATTATTACTCCCATCAGCTATCAAACCTGAATGCGGCACTAAAAAAAATCGATCGTCTTTAGTGAATAGACGGAAAGTTTTGTTTCACCACGACAACGCAAGACCTCATATCGCAAGACAAATATTAGGCAAGCTGAACGAGCTCGGATGGGAGCTAATGCCGCATCCACCATACTCTCCGGATATTGCACCTTGTGATTATCACCTTTTCCGTGGACTTCAATCCCATATGAGTAACAACAACTACTCCTCAAAAGAAGCTATAAAAAGGGATATCGAAGCGTATTTTGGCTCCAAGGACAAAAAATTGTTTGAGCAGGGAATTAAAAATTTGCCTAAACGTTGGGAAGACATTGTAAATAGTGAAGGAAAATATATTATTGATTAATAAATACTTTAAACATCTTTTTTTTTTTTAATTTTAAAACCAACTTTTAAAAACGCACGGACTTATGGACTGACCTGATATTTCCAAAACCAAATATCAGTAAAAATATTCATTAAACATAACGCTCAGTTTTTCGAATTAAGGTTACATTGGATAAACTTGGCTAATTCACCAAGAGAGTGTGTGGAGCCTTTAAATCCTATTGGCAATGCACTGTGAATTTGGATAAATTGTTGAGGCTCTGGTGCGGAAGAACGCAGAGCCAAAGCAGCTTATCAGCAAACACATTTTTTCTTCCCATTTTTTTTACGTTGCCCTTAACCTTGTAAAAAAAAAACATTTTTTTGCCGCTCAGAAAAGAGCACAAAACTGCGAGTATGTATCAATCTTTTTCTGACACACACACATCTTACTACAAGATGGCGCGAAACTAATCACCCTATCGGAAGATTTATAAATTTTTCAAATGGCCTCGGACATCAATCATATGCGACACTTGTGAACCAGACAGCTTCGGTATACAAACAGACAAACATGAGACGTAAAGGTTAAAATAAAGATTTCAATCACTCAAAATTATGATTTTTATTTAGTAAAACTCATTCAAAAACAAAGTTGGATGATTAAGTAAGTAATTAAGTGATTTTCAGGGTATCCAATTCCCAATGACAAAGCTTCTCAAGGCAGAAAATGTGTCTTCGTTGAGTGTGGCATTTTTGCAATTCTCGCCGGATCACACTTATTTTAAAGTCGACCACGAAAAAATGCAACATTTTTTGGGATAAACTTAATCGCCATTAGTCACGATCGGGAAAATCCTGGGCAGTGAGTCAGGATGTGCACCAGGGCACTCTGAATATTACCTTCGCCATTAGCTACCAGTCATACATAATTTTGCCGTTTGCCTGAGTGTTTCTTTAGTATTTTAACTATTGTTCTTCAATTACCTTTTGGAGCGTTAAAACATATTTTGTAATTTTTGCGTTGTGTGAGCTAAGCATGATTTAGGCAGTCCTCGGTTGTCGAAGCCGTAGATACGCCAGCAATTGTATGTTCTTATAAATTACGGTGTCTGAGCAATTTAGTTCTGTACCTCGAACTATCTTTTCGGGCATCACATTGCAGAATGTGATGGATTCGACAGAGCCTGACATGCCGAGCAAAATTTGCACAAAAGCTGACGCACGCATCTTACCAACTCTTACCTTCAATAGCTCGGCAGGCAGTTCATAGGGGACTGCAGCTTTGCTCTCCATTCGACACGATATTGTTATTTGTACTTCATTATGATCGGGAAGAGGAGTAATAATTCAGAGACTTCATTAGGGTCGGCAAGAGGAGTAATAATTCAGAGCCTTCATCTTTTTGGTAACTTTCATTGGTGCCATCATCAGTAGATGATGGATAAGCATTTCCTTCATACGTTATGGATGTCAATCACTTGGTCGACATCCTTATTTTTACAGGAAATCACCCCAGTTTCGAAACCTTTTATAAGCCGTCGAACGTTCTGATAGAATTTCGCGTGTTTTTCGTCTCGGCTATCGTGTCAAGGTCTTCGCATTCATGCATTTTGGCATCTCGTTTCTTCTTCGACTAACACGAACGGCTCTCTTCCTTTTTCAACCCCTGGTAGCACTTTCACGTGGATCGCGTGGGATTGAAGGCAGCGCTTTTATGCCTTTTCTTTGGAATTTGTTTTATGTGGTAGATCCCAAATGCAACGTACAACGCAATTCTGTGGGTTATAATTTGTACGGAAACAACTTGCTTTAAGACAGATGCTGCATACTTTTGCAGACACTTCCGACTCCCAGTTAACCTCCCTGCTATCTGCAGTGAGCCAAGGCTCGACAGGGGTTAGTTACCACATCTCATCAATTTATGATTTTTTTAAGATAAAGTACATTTTTCGTATATACATACATATGTATGTATAGATACGCCATTTAAATTTTTCAAAACATGGTTGACGTTTATTTTGCCTCCCTCTCCCAAACGGATTGCCGACAAATCGTCTATCTTTCAAGGAATCCCACAAAACAATGTTGAGATTTAACCCCAGCCAGTCAAGTGCCATTGTCAAAAGTGCTGATAACTATTTCGCGACACATAAGTCTGATAAGTTGAAATTTTGTTTGGCTACGTAGTAGCCGAGATTAAAATGCGCCGTATCAGCAAATATTATATGATTTCATGACCAAATTCGAGAACAGCTCGATGCGATGACGATGACAAAGCTAAATAGTCATTTGCCTCTAATTGCTGAGCCTATAAGACCTTGTAGAGAATCTTGATCTCTAAAATCGAAACCATTGAGCAAAATTCTCATAAGGCCTGCCGGAAGCGTGCTGCTAAAACGTTGAGTTGCTGAAATCGAAAACACATTTCGGCCACAGCAAAAACATTTAAGTTGGTAAGCGTCATATGACGGTGGAGCAGGTCGATGCCATTGTTCATTAGCTAGCTAGTTTCATGAACTTTTTACACAGTCTTGCGTACAACTGAGGCGGTGGCTGTTTTATGTCTGTCAAAACTTCTTTGCAAAGCAAAGGCAACAAAGCACTCCCGCTGGAAATAAGTGGGCAATATTTTCCAAAGCTACTTGAATGCGAAGTGAAGATTTGATACTGACTGACAGTTCAAAATTCGAAAGGGGGAAAACTGTCCGATTCAAAACAAGCTAAGAAAAAGAAAAGAAAACTCTAAATTTAGGCCACTCATTGTACTCATTCAACTTGAAAAAGATGTAAGAATGCATACATAAAGAATGGACACGAAAAAAACTAGTCGATTGTGTTTATTGTTGTTTTTGCGTAAAACTAACTGTAAATAAGAGATTAGTATACGTATTCATAGTGTTTGTTGTCGTGACTAATTGGCGTATTCGCTTTTCGTAACTTCTACGTTTTCTTCAAAATGTCTGCGGTTAAGTGTGAGCTTGCGAAGAAAATTGTTCGCAAAAGTACGGTAACGTTGTTATGTTGAAAAAGTTTAATGAAGCCTTGTCGGTGGAACCAAGACTTGTCAGTGGAAGAAAAAAAAAGGTTTTGCGTCGGAAACAAAAGGCAAAGAATGGTGTTATTATTTCGGAAAAAGCAGACCTTTCACTTCGAGACTCTGCAAAACAGGCCTGTATATTGGAAGGACATGTGCAAAAGTGAAGACTTACAATCAAGTAAAAATATTGTAGGATCCAATCGAAATGATAAACCAAATAAGAGTAATAAAACAGGTGCCCGGAAATTATACAGTCAAGATATTCAAAATTCTAGCTGTGTGCTTGAGGACGATGAAACATACATCAAAGTAGACTCATAAACAGATTCAGGACACTGAGTTTTATACTGCAACGAAGAGAGTAGGAGTACCAGGTGCCTTTAAGCTAAAAATATTGGACAAGTGCGCTAAAAAGTGTTAAAAAGTTTGGTTTGCTAAGCCATCTGTCAGTGTGGTATGAAAAAGAAAACATTCATTACCGCGCACATTATAAATCAATAAATTTATTTGAAGGAATTTTTGCAAAAACGTTTGCCGCCATTCATAAAGGGTGTTTTTTTAGAGGTTAGGTTTTCAAGATGAAATAAAACGTATATAATTTAATGTTATGGCCAAGAATTTAGCTTTATTATAAAGATAAGGGTTTGCCATTATGTTTTAAAAATGATTTCGGCCAAGTGGCCGCCGCGGCTGGCTCGAATAAATTCCAGCCGAGAGGCCCAATTTTCGACCACTTTTTGCAGCAATTGGGGCCGTATGTCAGCAATAACGCGCCGAATATTCTCTTCCAAGACGTCAATCGTCTCGGGCTTATCTGCGTAGACAAGCGACTTCACATAGCCCCACAAGAAGTTGTCCAGCGGTGTTATATCGCACGATCTTGGAGGCCACGCCACAGGTCCACGGCGCGAGATAATGCGCTCACCAAAAGTTTCCTTCAATAAATCGATTGTTGCGTTGGCTGTATGGCATGTAGCGCCGTCTTGTTGGAACCAAAGGTGGTCCACATCAACATCGTCCAATTCAGGCACGAAAAAGTCATTAATCATGGCCTATAGCGCTCTCGATTGACTGTAACATTATGGCCGGCTTCATTTTTAAAGAAATATGGACCAATGATTCCCTCTGCCCATAGAGCACACCAAACAGTGACTTTTTGAGGATGTAACGGCGTCTCAGCAATGGCTTGTGAATTATGTTCACTCCAAATGCGACAATTTTGCTTATTGACATACCCATTCAACCAAAAGTGAGCTTCATCGCTGAACAAAATTTTCTTGTGAAAATCGGGATCGGTGGCCATCTCGTTTTGGGCCCATTCACCGAACGTGCGACGCGCTTGATGGTCGTTCGTCTATTCATTATGAAATGGCAAACCAAACTGAGCATAAATCAAGTGACAGCTGTCAAAAAGACCATCTACGAAAAAAGTAGTACCAACTTGAAAACCTAACCTCTAAAAAAACACCCTTTAAAACAACATAGATGATAAGTTCTGTTCTAATCTGATCTAGCATCGCATCATTGTAGCCGTCTTGCTAGAAACTGGTGTGAAATTACGGGGTTAATATTGTTCAAAAGGACCACAACCCACCACCAAACTGTCTACAATTGCGATCCATTGAAAATATTGGGCAATTGCTAAAAGAAAGTTCATAAAACTTAAAAAAGAAATTGAAAATGAGCAGCAGTAAAAAGAATTGGCAGAGAGCAGCAGATACCGTAACAAAAATTGATGCCCATCGCTTAATGAGAGGAGTCAAATCTAAATTGCGCCATTTTGTTTATATTTATTTATATGAGCTTTTTGTTTAACAGAGTACGCTTAATAAAGAAGTAAATAAAATTAAAATTGATTTGATAGCTTATACGAATTTTATGTTATAATGATTTTTGCTCGACCAATATTTTTCGTGTCCATTCTTTATATGATATTAATTATTAATTATACAAACCATTTACGCGTATAAAATTAAATTTTTGTTATACTTTGATTTGTAACACGTTGCTATTGCACAGTGGTTACGCTCGATTGACAACAATAAAAAACGTAAAGCTTCGCGATTTCCAAATTTATGTTTAAATTCCGTAAACAGCAACTCGAAGTAACTAAAAACATAAAAAAATACGACCTAATCATTCAATTTAAATATCTGCTCAAACTCCGAAGTGAACCCATTAAGCGTTAACAAAGGTGACCGCAACTTTATTGTTCTATTTTTTTTTATATTTCTTTTTTTTTATTGATCTGTGTGTGATTTCTTAGACTGAACAAGTGAAAGTTAGTGATAATAGATTCCGAGAAATCAGCTATATTAGCATATTTTTCATTATCTAAATGACTTAGAACACAAACTATCGTAGTTTCTGTGTTTCAAATTACAATATTCAGAAATGTCACAGTTTCAGTAATGTTGCCGCGCATTGTTACCATAGAGACTATTATTATTTTAAATTGCTTCTCTTTGCTTGGTTTATTTGACGAAAAATTTGCATGTGAAAGCAACAACAAAGTTATCGATCATAAAACTGGTGTAATTTACTAATATATTTTACAAACAAATATAATTTTAGGCAGCTCTATTCCAGTGCTGCCAAATGAAGTTTATTTATACCATTTGCTTCATCTATTTAGTATCTATTTAAACTTTCGGTTTTTCTATGCTTGCA
Organism: Anastrepha fraterculus; assembly: GCA_037575425.1. Taxonomy (NCBI): domain Eukaryota; kingdom Metazoa; phylum Arthropoda; class Insecta; order Diptera; family Tephritidae; genus Anastrepha; species Anastrepha fraterculus. The sequence goes on along the minus strand of JAYXIM010017852.1, from coordinate 162,896 downwards.
AGGCTGAGAGATTACTGGGTTTGGCTATGGGGGAAAACAAAATTGTGAGGGGAACTTCGGCTGCCTCGTACCGGGAGTGATTCGGCAGCCGAAATCTGTACGATAATTGCACAAATATTCACACACTCGCCCAATCAATCGTTGTTCAGACGACAACGAAGTGGCATTGCCTTAATTTTTTCATATATCACTAATATATTCTTAGTTTTTTCGTAAACAAACCGATTCGATACTCCTGCTACGTCAGCCTATCCGCTGATTCCGTGAAATTCGCTGAGAGCCGGATAACGGACTGATATTGGCCACTCTATTACAAGAGCAAAAACAACAACAAAATGTTATTAGAATTTGTAATATTTGGATAATTCCTTAACCGATAAAACTAAAAAATTCAAATTAAAAAAAAAAATAGTTTTTTTGGATTTTTTTCGAAATTGGGAATATCACTAATTAATTAAAGCTAACATATTTACAACAAGTTGAAAATGAAAAATTGCATACCAAAATTGATTTTGGTCCGAATTAACATCTACAAAGTGCGCGGCAAAAAGCAATCTTAAAATTTTTGTGTGACTAGTTGCAGGCGGTCGCCGTAGCCGAATGGGTTGGTTCGTGACTACCATTCGGAATTCGCAGAGAGAACGTAGGTTCGAATCTCGGTGAATCACCTAAATTAAGAAAAACATTTTTCTAATAGCGGTCACCCCTCGGCAGGCAATGGCAAACCTACGAGCGTAATTCTGCCATGCTCCTCCAAGCTCCTCATAAAAATATCTGCCATTCGGAGTCGGCTTGAAACTGTAGGTCCCTCCATTTGTGGAACAACATCAAGACGCACACCACAATAGGAGGAGGAGCTCGGCCAAACACCCAAAAAGGGTGTCCGCTCTAATTATATAAATATATGTATATATTTAGTTGCAATTTTTGATGGATTTCCATTTTTTTTCTATTTTCTATTTAAAATTAAGAAATATTATTGACCACCAAAGTACGACATTTCATAACTAATTTGTTTATAAAAATTGAACAAATTAATCATTATAAATGTATTTTATTTCTTGACTATTTTTGAAAATGTATTTATTTCTCATCTAATAATAACAGTTTCTATTACAATATATGTAGTTCATTCTCATACAAAACGATATAAATCCTACTTCCAAACTTGTGGCAAAATTAAAAAAAAAAAAAATACAACAAAGTTTCCATACAAATTTCGAATTTTGTAATAAGAATTTTTAGAGCAGTTTTGAGTATACAGTTTTATAGCCTATTGAATTCTTATATAATATGAAACCCTCAAAGAGGTTTGACTAAGTCTTATACACAGCTTTAAATAATCAAAGCACCTTGACTTATTGACAAATTTTGACAATTTACTTCTTCCTCATTTAATTAAAATAATTTTTTCTACGAAAATATCTTTCATTCTCCAACAAAAACCATATAAATCCAAATTTCAAACTTTGTGCAAAAAAAAAAAACTGTACAAATTCTAAAAAATTTTAAACTGAGTTTTTAGAAAAATTTCGATAAACGAACATTAACATTTTGACTAGCTTTGAGTTTGTTTTTGATTGTTTTTGAAAGTTAATGAAGTTTTTATAGAAGTTTATCTCATTATCTAACAAAAATCATATAAATCCAAATTTGAAACTTTAAACAAAATTAGTAAAATCTACATACTTCTCATCACAGTTCTACGGGTTTTAATTGTCTTTATAAGAAAAAACCTTCATATGGAGGCTTAGAGCTTCTTAAATTTTATTGCAAGTTCGAAGTTGCCGAAAACTTTGGTTGATTTTTGATAGTTTTTTCTTTCTCTGACGGTGTTGTGTATTTTCTCTATATCAAAAAATACACAACATTTTTTAAATAAATAAATAAAAAAAAAATTTTGCGGATTTTTTACCCATTTCAAACTTGCACTTTATTATACTAAAATTTAATAAACTATAAAACTGCGTACCAAAAAATTTTCTAGAAAGTCTGTTAAAAACTCATGGTATCAGAATGAAAAATTTGTGGATTTTATCAATTTTTTGCATACAATTTGAAATGATCATTTGCTGGACAATGGCGCCATACTTTTATAAAAAAATAAAGAAACATTAAAAAAAGCATAGATATAACATAGAATAAAGCTAATTTTGAACAAAAATTTTTTGTTAGGCCCGGGACTTTTTAGCCCATGTGTTGCATATGCATACATAGTATGCAAATTTGTTAATTACATTATTACAAATGCGGCAAAGTGTTTTACATTCCAACAAATTTGATATACAAATCGACTGAAATAGTTTTCAATTTCCAATTTTAAACATTTGTGATATTTTGAAATGTTTATTTCCATGAAATATTTATTTCACGCTGCTAATTTAAGGTTTCCAGCTAATTTTTTTTATATGTAAATATTATATTTTAGTTGCTAAGGCTCGGCAGCAGATTGGAAATTTACATACAAGAAATTAATTATCTGTGCCAACGTTTAATGAAACAATTCTGGGGACCAAAAACAACAACACAAATATAAACAATAGCAATGAGATTAAAATTGTATGCCTTGCAAGGCAAAAAATAAAACATTAAATTTTCCAGACTTTTTAAAGTAGAATTGCACGCGTTTTGATAATGACGGTTTAATTTTTCTCCTCTCTTCAAATTCCAGTACTACGAGACAATCAGCTGATAACTAAGCGTGACAAAGCTTTGACATGAGGAAATGCATGAGAATTGTCGGGCAATGATTAGTGGTTTTAAAAATCAATAACTCGTATGTGCATGCTCGTATATATATACATTTTTGTGCAATATACGCTTTGCTTTTCGTTTGAAATTTACAGGGTGCGTCATCGTGTACTTTGGACAAATTTTGGTCAATCGCATGTTTAAAGTCAGTTATTACGAGTGTTTTCCATAATATTAAAATGAAACTTTTTGACAATTATTTCTTTGCTGAAATTCAGCTGCATTGTGAAAATCAAAATTGTACGCTACCGAAAAATTTACCTGATTTACTCAATTATTATAAAATAATTATTATATTTGAATGATACTTTTTAATGGACCATTTTAGGAGATAAAACAAAGATTTATTTTATAAAATTAGGTAAATATGAATGCGGCCGCGTAGCTGAATGGGTTAGTGCGTGACTAATATTCGGAATTCAGAGAGAACGTAGGTTGGAATCTCGGTGTAAGACCAAAATGAAGAAAAAATTTTTCTCTTATAGCGGTCACCCTCGGCAGGCAATGGCAAACCTCTGAGTGGATTTCTGGCATGAAAAATGATCCTCATAAAAAATATTTGCCGTTCGGAGTCGGCTTGAAACTGGAAACTGAGGTTCCTCCATTTGTGGAACAACATCATGACGCACGCCACAAATAGGAGGAGGAACTCAGCCAAACACCCAAAGAAGGGTGCACGCGCCAATTATATATACAAGGTGATCTTCGTTAATGTTTGCCATTATTGTGGTTATAGCTGCAGTTAATGATAATAATAGGGGCCTCTTCTTTAATTGGTAGTTTTACGTATATTTGGTTTTAATCGGTAGTTGGCAAAATAATAATCAGCTGTTTTATAATTTCCATTTGATGATCGGGCGCGAAGTTTATGTTGAAAATATCAAAAACTGAATAAGAAAAGGTGAGGTATTTTTAGTCAACAATTTTATATTTCAAGAATATTTGTTTGCAGTGGCTGAAACGAAGCTAATTCGCAAGTGATTCAGCTGATGCGAAAGTTCATAACTAAACTAACAAAAATAAGGCAAAAATGTCGTTAACAAAACGCCAAAGTAACGAAAAACATATGCCTTATATCCAAGCCTTAACAAATTTGTGTAAAACCTCAATGAAAACAGCTGGGAAAGAAGTGGAGTGGCGTGACGATTCACTGTTTATCACTACCAAAACCGTGACCGTTGCCTGAAGTTTGGTATGCATGATATAGGGAACCTCCTGAAGATGCGAACATAACTACACATCATCATTGCAAGCTTCACACTCTTGGCGAACTTTGTAAACAAATGATCGGGCGACTTTCAAAAAATAAGCTATGTCTCAATCGGTTTTCATAGCGCCAATACCAGTGATCACTCGATGCCTTTTCATTTGCTCGGTTCATTTAATGTTTCCATTGTTTATCAGAAAAGAAAACAAAAACAAAGGCTTAATTCGGTTCGGAACGAATTATATACCCGCGCACATTTTAGTAAAACTTTAATTGGGTATTTATTTATATTTACATGTACAGTGGCTCACAGCTTATTTCGTGTGAGACAATATTTTTACTTCTCATTGAAAAATAAACAACAAAAATGCAATATTACAAAAAAAAATTTTTGCATTTTATTCTTTATTCACTTCTTCGTGTAACGGGACAAAAACAAAATCCAAAAATATTATCAAAGAAGAAAATATATCGCAACAACAAAAGCTCTTGCAAAATCGTCATCACAGCTTATTTCGTGTGTTTCAATTAACCGTTATTTAAGAGTAATACAAAACTTCAATTGACTTTTGATTTGTTTTTTACTTGCTTAATACGCTATTAGAAATGATTTCAGTTATTATTTTGGTGGCTATCAGGATGGGTCGACGCGCATCAATTGAAAGGCGTGAAATCGTGATTAAACACTATAAGGAGGGCAAAACCCAAAAGAAAATCGCTGAAATTGTTGAGCTGAGCCCTTCAACAGTCCAATATATTATACAGCGCTTCGTACGGGATAATCGCATTGCAGATAAGGGCAGAAATGCTCCTAATAAGATATTTAATGAAGCTGATGAAAGGTGGATTCTAAGAAAAATTAAGCAGGATCCAAAAATAAGTGCACCCCATTTAGCTGCGGAAGCAGAAAAGTACCTTGGAAACAAGAGCAACCCTGAAACCGTCCGCAGAATTCTTCGGAACAACGATTTTCACGGTCGAACGGCTCGAAATAAGCCTTTTATAAGCGCAAAAAATAAAAAGGTTAGAATACAGTTCGCAACGGAGTACCTTAGAAAGCCAGACTTATTCTGGGATACGGTTATTTTCTCTGATGAGAGTAAATATAACCTATTTGGGTCTGACGGAAAGGTTTGCGTGTGGAGGAAACCAAATACGGAGCTCCAAACTCAAAATATACGTGGTACTGTAAAGCACGGCGGTGGTCATGTGATGGTTTGGGGGTGCATATCGGCAGCAGGAGTTGGAAGCTTGCACTTCATTGAAGGGAATATGGACAAAATTCAATACCTAAATATTTTGAAAGCAAATTTACTTCAGAGTGCGGAAAAATTGGGCATAAGAGAGAATTTCAGCTTCTATCAAGACAACGACCCAAAGCACAAGTCGGGTGTAGTGCAAGCATGGTTGATTTAGAATTGTCCACATGTGCTCCAAACGCCACCCCAATCCCCGGATATAAATGTAATTGAAAATTTATGGCACCTGCTTGAAACAAAAATCAGACTTTATAACATATCCAACGTAAACGACCTAAAAGAGGCCCCAAAAACTGAATGGTATAAGATTTCCCCGGATTACACAAAAAAATTGGATTCTTCGATGAATTCTCGTTTAAGAAGTGTGATAAAACAAAAAGGCTACCGAACAAAATATTAATTAGACTTTTTGTAATTTTTAGATAAGAATTGTTTTTAAGTTTAGTATATACACGAAATAAGCTGTGACTTTGACTTTGTATGAATTTTTGTTTTTGTTATATTTTTTCTTATTTTGAAACATTTTTCAAGTATTGTTTTTGTCCCGTTACACGAAGAAGTGAATAAAGAATAAAATGCAAAAAAAATTTTTTTGTAATATTGCATTTTTGTTGTTTATTTTTCAATGAGAAGTAAAAATATTGTCTCACACGAAATAAGCTGTGAGTCACTGTATGTACGCATTTACCGTGGCGTGACACCGCTTATTTTACAGAATTTTATTTGCGTCGCACAATAGACATATTTTTAGGTCTCTGATTGTTCCTTAGCCTATAACGTTTTAGTAGCTGCGTTGTTTTAATACGAATTATTACGTTTCTGACATCAACTGGTTCGTTACATTGCCGAATACTGCTGAACGAATTTATTTTGTCTCCTCTACCTTCTTTTCTCTCAGCTCAGTGTATGTATGAAAACTATTATCTATATTTATACTATTCGTTTACTTAATTCCTACTACTATCACTATTTCAATCCCTTATTATCTACTAATACTTCTTTTACAACTTCTACTATTAATTATCCCTCATTAATCTAAGGTTCAATTGTTACTTTTAAAAAACTTAGAGTTTGTGTTTCACTAAATAAATTTATATCATAGGCCTTAAAATATGTACACAAGGGTTGGAGCTAAGTTCTCTCGTAGTAATATTAAATATCCACTAAAATAGACGCAGTCAGAATTCGGTCAGTTTAAAAATACTGGTTCATTTAGGTACTCACATACAAATAAACAAATTACTTGCTAAACTTCTTGCGCTGTAAAAATAAAACACTCGCATCAGTGTTTTGTGAAATAACAGTTTATGTACCTAACATATTTGCTCGTATGTGACTGTCCTTTTCCAATATGAGAACTAATAAGAGGATCAGAAGAAACAATGAGCATGGTCATAAGCGCTAAGTTTTGACACCTTGAAACAAAAACAATTAAACATCAAAAAGCAACAATTTAAGAACATAAAATGAGCGCAAAAGACTGCACAATATTTGCACTTAATGTTGTTGATATAATCTTAATGCTAGAAGAATATACAAAAGAAATAAGCAAAAAATGTGTCAAACGGGTCAAACAGAGCAAAACCAAAAAACAAATTGGGTATACCTTGTTGTTTTAGTTGTTCTTATTAGCAGAGCAGCAGAAACCTCTTCAATACTAACATAATTGCTTGCATACAAAGCTGCACTTTAGGTGCTCTCGTTTCTCTTTTTTGTTACCTAATGTTTTGTTGTTGTGATTGCTGTATTATTATACTTAATTGTAACACCTTCTGTTTTCAGCTGCACTTCTGCCATTTTTTAATGAAATAGTTCGCCTCTTCCGCTTCACTTTGAGTAACCACTTATGCCAGTTACACAAAGTGAGTCAACAAATTTAATTACAGTGAAAGGCGCGGCGGTGCTACGTAATCAATAATTATTGTTTTCAATACTAAAAAACATGAAAGAAAATTTAGGGGAAAATTGAGGAATGGCGTTCACATGTCACGATGTTGAGGAAGGTGAGGTAAAAATACTAATGAAAAATTATATTTTTTTCTTAATAATAATTCTTCAAAAATATTAAACACACCTAAAATCCAAAAATAATTAAATTACATAAAAGAAGCATTTTAGAAACTTAAAAATAACGTTTTAGACATTTTTAGCTGGCTTGTTTTAACAAATTTTTGAAAACACTCTTATCTTGATTAGCGCTTTGCTTTCTCAGCTAATTGTGTTTTTGGGTGTAGAAGAGAATATACTCGTATCTAAAAAGATACAGGGATTCAAAAATTTACAATATGAAACGATATTGAAAATAAAAATCAAAGACCATGGTTTTACCTCTGAACGGGCGCTAAGATGCTAAAAAAATACATTGAGCGTCGTATTTCTTTCTTTTCATTATTTTATTTTTGGACCCATTTTAGTAATTTTCCGTCAATTATAACAAAGATATCATTTTTTTCTATTTTTGAAAATTACTGTTATATGTAAGGTGGGCGTGGGTCTTAATTGACTTATTTATTTACCTATTTTCAATATCAAACAAAAACATAGTTCAAATATTTGAATTTTTCCTACAGTTGCCATGCACACGGGCGGACGGACACACATGGCTGCTATGCTTTTTTTAAACAGGTGGGCACCCATTATAATAATAATCAACTGGAAGCATTGCATTTATGCTAATCATGAAATTTAAAAATGATTATACAAATATTATTTTTATATACATATACTTGTATGTATAGTTGTAATAACAATAATAATAATCAGTAATGTATATGTCATTGTATATCTACATAGAACTCCCTTCAATTACCTTCATAGGTGAACTCTTTGGAAATATTCAAGTTTCGAGTAATGTAAGGCTAATGTGTATGAGAATGACTGGCTACAAAAAAGTGTAATTAAAGCCAGATTTTGAAATTGGTTGACTGATTAATGTCTATGCATATGAAATCGCTTATCACTGTCAACTTGCAGCATGAGCACTTAGACGGTTTGAACGGAAAGGGTAAACCCTTAGAGACGGAATTGCCTGAGAGAAAACTTTTGGATAGAAAGCAGCAACAAATTACCACGATTAGTCAGGACCCAGAGTGATTAGAGTGCAACTTCGAAAGCCCAAAAGGTAGTTGTATTAACTCCCACGATATCTCACTAATGGCTAAGCCTTCCTCTACCTGATTTGAGCGCATTTCGGGTTAAATAACTTCCATTCCTACTAAGCGAACTTTTATGACCTACTCTGACATTTCAACTGTTAATAAGTCTCTAGAATGAAATCAATCAACTCGAAGGTGGTTAGCGAGGGATGGCAGAATTGCCAATGGTAAATCTAGCCAAGGGAAAGGCATCCCCCTAACTTCTATAAGTAACGGCTTGGATTCATTTTCATAGAAAAGCGGATAGCAGATGGTCTGTGGAATTTACATTTTGTTAAGTAACAAGGCACATCTGACCAAACTCCCATAAAAACGTACGAATCGGTAATACATTTACATAGTTTCTCCAACAGTTTGGTAGTCGGCATAGAGTTACAGTACACTGTCTGATGAGTATACACGGTAAAATAATGATTTCCGTCGGAACCCAAGATTCTAGTAGGAGGTGGTGAGTGAAGGGCATCACTTCTGGCACAGAATCGCATTGGTGAAAATGCGACTCCGTTACTTCATTGAGTACCTACTTTTTCGAGTGTTTAGCGACTTACCATAGATTCAGAAAGTATTCACAACCTCACAAAACCGAGTCCAAGGTTCCAATTTAAGGGAAAGTAAAAGATCATTAGAGCTCTTATTCTTGTTTCGGCAACAACAAAATGGGATAAACAGCCGAAATGCGCATCCATATACTCTGTGTAATGTGGTAAACACGCCAAACCAACCTAAGCTGGAATAGTCATCTAATGTGAAAAAAATTATACATATCATCTTGACTCATGTGCCACCTGAAACTTTCAATATACTATTTGCTTACAATTTTTTACTTATCTTACTTTGGCTTACTTTCCTTACCTCAGTACCTCGGAACTGAAGTTAACAGTTTAAGCAGAATTCGAAAAAAAAAATTTATATATTGTACATTTCCAATTTAAGAGCAGACCTCTGACTGTAGAAATGATCCTGTCAAGTATGGCCGACCGCTGTAGTCAAATGGTGGTGCGTGCGTGACTACCGTTCGGAATTACGTAGGTTCGAATCTTAGTGCATGAAACCCCAAAATCATAGAAAAAGTTTTTCTAATAGCGATCGTCCCGCGGCAGGCAATGGCAAACCTCGGAGTGTATTTCAGCCATGAAAAAGCTCCGCATAATATAAAAAACCATTTGTCGTTCGGAGACGGCTTAAAACTGTAGGCCCCTCTATTTGTGGAACAACATCACGCAACAAATAGGAGGAGGAGCTCCCCCAAACACTCTAAAAGCGTTAATTATATTAGTTTGGTACATGCAGGTCAACTTCGATTATTTCTATGACTTTATCGATATTTTCGATATTTTCTTTAACATCAAAAATGCCTGAATGGAATCGACGAAACCAAAATTGCACGTAATGAGCTGTTAAAGTATCGGCACCATAAACACCGATCACGATTTCAGCGGCCTGGTTTGCGTTTTCGCCTTCGACAAAGAAAAACTGTAAAATGTAGGTATCGAATTTCCTCTTTGTTGACTTCCATTGTTAATACTCTGATCTCGCAATTGAATGGAACAAACCAAAATAGCAAAATAATTTTTTTAGTGCGAAATGACACCTTGACAAAGAGCATAAACTTTAAACTGTTTGATCGATTCTTTGGGCGATATTGAACACTACACCCATCTATCGAGAAAATAATAAATTTCTTTTTCCCCCAACCTAATACATATAATATAATTTTGTTTTTGATATATGCATGTACAGTGATGAACAAAAGTATTGGCACAGCAAGATAGTCGAAAAGTTGCTAGATCAATAAAATTTAGGGCTATTGATAAAAGTCGAGTGTGCCAATAATTTTTTCTTTTAATAAGAACTTTTTTTTCTTTTATAATTAGTGTTTATTAAATATAACAGATACTAAAACGGATTAATGGGAATATAATTGATAATTTGTCCTTCTGTCTAGCGAGTTTTAAAGCGAGTAATAAAATGAATTAAAGGCAATATAATTGATAATTTGTCCTTCTATCTACCGAGTTTTTTTTGTGAGTGGAAAGGGATAGGCCATACAATCCGTAAACCTGCGATTGACATCAGCAGAATGTCTCCAGACTGGAATCCGCTAAGCTCTCGCGAAGAGAACGGCTGAGAGGAACATGAAGACGAAACCTGTATGACGATTTCGCGACATCTGACGACTCGCTCACTTGGCCGCAGATAAAGTCAAAAGCTGCAAATCGACCCCAATGGAATTTATTTGTATCGGCACTTTGCGCTTCCAGCCGGCGCGCAACCACTTCATACGAGTAAGTGGACAAAAAATTATGTTAAAGTGAAAGTATCTTGCTGTGCCAATACTTTTGTTCATAATTGTATGTATGAAATTGGCCATTATGACATTAACATTAATTCGAACATATGAACATACACATGAATGCAAGTATGAACATATGTATGCGTGTGCGTGTACATCTGCTCCAACACTTACATATATATTCCACCCACAAAAATTTCATTGTTTACTTAACATATTTCTTCTTGCGAGCCAAATTAATTGAAACAGAATATTATAAAAAAAATAATTAAAAACCAGCGCGACGAGAAATAAATATCAGCGGAATGATAAAAAAAGGAAAATACAGAATAAACACATAAGAAAATAATAATGAAATTAAAATAAAACTTGAGATCTCTGAAAAATTTATATTTATGTATGTATGCAACATAAAAATATCACAGAAAGTCGAGGCAAAGTTTATTATAAAAGGAAAAGTAAGAAAACAAAGAAACATAAAATTGCACAGAAAAAATCTGGGAGTGTCTTGTCGCCAAATGTATGGTACAATTTTATAGGCACGAAATACATACAAATGTATGTATGTGCATTAGAGTCCATCACTAGCCGTAGAAAAGAAAATCGGTGGAGTTTTTCCATCGGCATTTTAAAACTTATGATATTTAAAGACATGGCAAAATATTTTGAGAAAGTACCTCGAAAAATGAAGCTTTTCACAAATAAAATCGGTTTTTTAAATAATTTTTTTCTTGTCGAAAAATCTCCTGAGAGATAGAACGGTCATTTCACCTAAAGGTAACATGGGTTCCTGACCATCGCGACATTGAGGGTAACTGTTGAGCCGATGAACTAGCAAGACTCGGCACTAAATTGTCTGACGAGCACATAGATAATGACATAGGGATACCCTTACAAACTGTAAGCTACTCATCCTTGAAGAAATTGTAAAGAAAGCAAACGAAAGATGGCGTAATGAAGCCACCTGCAAAATCGCCCGTCAACTGCGGCCAACTCTAAATGCTAAACGCACAGAATCTCTGCTAAGCCAAAATTAACACAGTCTTAGCACATTAATCTCAGTCATAACGGGGTACTGCCTAATAGGTAGACACGCCCAAAATGGGTGTGCAAACACATGACTTCTGTAGAAGTTGTCTAGATGAGGACGAGGAAGAGACAATCTCGCACCTACTGTGCCACTGCCCTCTATCCAGACGCAGGTTTACTATTCTGGGTAGACAATTTTTTAATGAGTTAGAAGACCTCAGTTCTATAGAAATCAGAGATATTTTAAAAATTTGAAAAACACACACTGGTTTTAGGAGAGATAGGGACAAGCTCCCCACGCGGCATCCCAATGGGCTATGAGCCTGAGTGTGTCCCACAGGACAACCGCTTCAACCTAACCTAACCTAGAACGGTTTAGGCATAAAAGGCTTGTATAAAATGTTAAAAAAAATATTAACAGAATCAAAACCACTCACGTGCCAATTTCAACCCACGTTCTTTTGATGAACTTTCACACTTTTATGTAGATGTTTAGTGGACACAAAAGATGTTTTAGGTCGTAGTGCCGGTCATTGGGCACACTACCGAAACTAAATTATTATTATGTAGACTCTTAAGCTTCAATTCTAAAATCTGAGTTGGTTACTTGGGAAAAATATCTGAAACAAAAATTTTTTTTAGAATATAAAAAAGTGTATAACTCCGGTGGAAAGCCAGCAACTTTATTTCATGAGGCACCCTAATGTACATACATATGTCTATACATATTCAAATACTCGTAGGTATGTTAGTATATATATACATATGTAACTTCTGTTCAAAAAGTTCGCGAAACATTTTATTTAAATGCTGGTACATCTGTCAGTTATTTACATGCTACTTTTGAGCGCAACCTGTCCAAAGATATGTTATCAAACTGTCTCATTTTTCTGCTGAGAGCGGGTTTTTTACATGGTAAAAAATTTAGAAGATGCGGTCAATATCAGACCGTGAACCAGCTCTCAGCGATTTTGAAGGAATGAGCTGTTCGGTTGACAAAAACGGGGTTATGACGGAGGTGTGTTTATGAAAAAACTGAGATTGTGTTGGTTATATACGAAAAACATCAATAAAGTATCCCCTCAAGTTACTTTGTTGCCGTCTGAACAACGATTGATTGGACATAATGAGCGGGCAGAATTCTGCTACCGAGAACCCCTTTGACATGATAGGCAAAGTTACTCTCACAATTTTGCTTCGGATAGCTAAATTTGGTAATCTATCATTCTTGGCTCTGCTCGCTTTTCAGGCAGAAAAGACATTTCATTCGTATAAAAAAAAAAAAAATAAACTAAAAGGCGATTTATAAATTTTAAACATATATAAATTTCTTAAAGCTCATATATATAATTAGAAAGCAAAAACAATACATAAAAGTATAATATTTCTTATTTCTGAAATATAATATTTCTTATTCGAAAAATCTTCGTACAGGCACTATTCATAAAGTGGAGAAAATACAGAAGGTGTTGCCAACATCAGCCCGTTAACCGGCACTCAGCGATTTTGAAGGAGTCAGCTGATTTACCGATGTAACCAGAATTATGAAAAAACTGAGAGTATATTGGTAATATTAAAAAAAGCAATCGCAGTCTTCGCTCAGGTAGTTAGTTGCCATCTGAACAACGATTGATTGGAAGGCTGATTGTATTCAACTAACCTCACTTTATTGTACACATTTTGTTTTCATTGCAATCGCTATTCTGTCTGTCAAATCCCCTATGACGTAACAGCCAAAGTTACTCTAACAATTTTGCATCGGATGGTAAACTCAGCGTTTCGGAACATATTATATTTGACTTAACTTTGAAGCCGTTCATCAGGCCACACAGTGAGTAAGGAATATGATGTGAGTTTACTCGAGCTTTGGTGGAAAATATTGCATCACCAGTGGACGGAATCATGGAGAAATAACTGGTGGTTTCTTCACCAAGACCATAAATCGGCTAACACATCTTATTATGTACGGAACTATTTGATTATGTAATCACTTCCCAGTTCCGTATTCAACTGACACGACACCGGGTAACTTTTTGTGGTTTCCACGACTCGAGTTATCAATTCGTGTTTGCAGATTAGTAGAAGCCTGCGTACATGGGTGGGTTGCAATGGGTATTACTTTTCAGAGAATAAAATAAAAATTAATCAATTAAACCATTTGTGTTTGATCGACAATTTCCGGATATTCTTTGAACAAATTGTACACCTAATTTGCCCAAACACTCTTTGCTAAGTCTTTGGCCCATTTTCGCTTCCAATTTGTGGTGTGCATCTTAATATTACCTTACAAATAGAGTGACCTAAACTTTTATGCCGACTCACAATGGTAGCTGGCTTTTATACCCAGCTTTTTTTAAGATAAAATCCCACTCAGAGGTTTACCATTGGCTGCCCGTTTCTATTAAAAAACAAAACACTTTTTCTATCATTTAATGTTTTCAGCTCTCAATGGGCATAGAACCCGTCCCCAACCGAATGACTGCTAGACACAGCAAACCTACTTGACTATGGCGGTCACAGTATATGTAAATAAAATTTATTGCGCCGAAGAAAAACAAAAATCAAATTAAAGGCTCAAATTCTCTGATTTGTTGTTGTGCGTTTTTATATTTATTTGCCTTTCAATTTTGTGTGTAGCCGCTAGAATTCGAGAAAAATTTTGAAAAATCGTCCATCAAAATATGAATAGTGTAAAAATCTAAAAATATTGTTTTGCAGCGTGAAAGTGGTGACGAAGATAAGTCCACAACAACACTAACAAAGCGGCTACGCCATACACGACACAGCGGCAATGCAAATTTAGTAGGCTTAACAGTGGGTGAAATTTATAGTGCACACATACAAGTCGACAGAAGAGATGGTTTGCTCCGATTTGTTTTATTATTTGACTTTTGTGTGTACATAGATATACAACTACATATGTAAATATACTCCTATGTACATATGTATATGCATCTACAAAAGTATGTATGCATTAACGAGACGTCAATGGTAATTTCATTTATATTTGTGAAGAATTTGATATTCAAAGAAAATCTCAATCGAAAGGGATTTTCATGATTTCTTCGCAATATTTTTATATACATACATATGTACATATGTGCACATATGTATTTGCGTACTATATATACTATACAGTATGGTGCATAAATTAAACAACTTTATCTTCATAGATAAAGACTAGATTCTATATTTATTCTCATCCATATATTTGGATAATGTTTTCGCCCACAATATTCAGCTAGCATTGAGAACTAACCGCAAATACTAAATTAAAAAAAAAATTCGTGAGGAATTCAAAATTAAATTAAAACAAATAAGTCCATAATAGGAAATTGGTTCCAAATTTCAAGTTAAATTCCAATATCTATATTTAGTCAGGATGTAACTTTTTTTTCAATTTATGTTTTTTATTTTCTTTACAATTATGTTTATGTGTCTACTAAGCTTTAGTTGAATTACAGTTCTACATTTTGGAAATTTAATTTAATTTACAAATCTTTCAAAATTTACTTTTCAAAAAATTTCTTTTGCATACATATATACATACATACAGTTGCGAGCAGAACTGGCTAAATGTTTGCGAAATTCATGCATTTTTGACTGCTGTGGAATCATTTTTCAAAATAATGCTATACAATTTTATGGTTAAATGCTTTTTTATTAAGAAATAAAACTTATTTATTGAATATTTTGTGCATAGATGGCTTTAATGATGCTATTTAGACATCTTGTCATGCTTTTCGATAGTTGAGTGTGGAGCTTTCTGAACTCTTAACCATAGTTCGTCGATGTTTTCTGGAGCCATTTCTTTCGTATAGCCCATACATTTTCAATCGGGTTTAAATCAGGACTCTATGCGGCAAAGTCCTGATTTTTTAATCCACTCTTGAACAATTTTCGCGGTATGTTTCTGTTCCCTGTCTTGCTAAAATTGAACCTCTTCTGTTGGGTATACGCTTAGGTCATCAAAATCCGGCTAATTGGTTTGCAGGATATTGAAATAGTTTTCTTTTTCATTATCCCGAATATTCGTACCAATGAACCAATATTCCACCACGTGAGGCAGCCGCGCAACATAAGGTTATCGCCAACATGCTTCAGCGTTTGTTTTACTTGATGCTTTTGCAATTTTCAAGCGCTCGGTGCCAATACTCGTAATACTGTTTTCCATCCGCGGGTCTTATCACACCATATTACTCTTTTCCTTTCGTCAGCACTTCACTTCATTGTGTGTACTTTTTGCATAATCTCAACCTCAGCCTCCAACCCCATTTTTTTTAATGTTCTGTGTGCTGTCCACTCTGTATGCTATCCACTCCCTATTAGTGACTGAGAATAGTAGAAAGATAATGAGATCAAAGAGCAATAGAAACTGAAGTCTATGACCTTTGTGCTCGCCACGATATTCGAATCGTAAATGTCGAGCTCCACGCTAGAGTGAACAAATGAGGCATATTTGGTCCAACAGTCGGGATATTTACGGGTTTTTATGAGACCATGTGGAGGTCGATCTATTTCGCCACGACATGTAAAATAGTTGGTAATACATAAGTGGTACCCGACACCTGCAGCGAAATATCACAAAGCAACTTGGGTGCTATCTAATCAAAGAACAAAAAAAAAATAAATTTATAATGTTGCGAGAGACGGAAGTCACAATTCGAGCGCGCTTGGCGTATGTTAAATTCTCCGACTCAGCATCGCCTCGGATTAATGCCTTGCGTCGAAGGTATACAAGACAGAACTTCCCAATACAGAGGGTCAATTGATAAGTTGTTCAAATCGAAAATTCGATATAGCGCCAAAGAAGAAGAAATTCATAAAATGGCCTGAGCAAAACTTTGGAAACTTTTGGTAATAATCATTAAATTCAGTGTTTTTGAAGCCCAATCCGACCGAATCAGTTCGTTAATCAACATTTGATAAGCAGCGGAAAACAGAAGCGCGGCAAAAAGAGACCAAGCGCGTTTTCATTTCGCTCGTGGTTTTTCTAACTTTTGTTGTAGGAGCCGCTTTTGTAGGAAAACGTCTATTGGAGATGCTTTCCATTCAAATTCAACCGGGCTATTCGGGTCATGTTCTTCGATTTCGATGTAACTTAAATATGTTGCTCTCTGGTCAAAATAATGAGACACGTATTTTTTTGTTCGCCCGAAAAAATTTTTTTTCAAGAGTTATCGGCAATTTTGTTTTTCGCCTCAAACTCGATTTTTTTTAATTATATAAGAAAATTTTTTTTTTAAATGCCCATAACTTAGTCAAAAATGAACCGATTTTAATAATTCTGGGTTCAAAATGATCGTAATTACATACACAAGCGACTTCATGTAGAAACAATTGCAAAAAAGTAGTTGAAATTTTTTTATTTAGCAAAAAAGAAAAAAAATTGAAATTTTTTCGAAATTCAATATTTCAAAAAGTGTATTTTTTTTTTTTATAACTTTTTCCAAATCAAAAGGACATCTCAAACTTTAATTGAGCTGCATGCCTAGTAGCTAAAATGAGTTGTTTTTGAGTAATGAATTTTTGAGTAAACACCCTGTTTCGCACTTTTTGTTTTTCGCAAAATAAAAAATTTTCAACTACTTTTTTGCAATTGTTTCTACATGAAGTCGCTTGTGTATGTAATTACGATCATTTTGAACCCAGAATTATTAAAATCGGTTCATTTTTGACTAAGTTATGAGCATTTAAAAAAAAAAAATCTTATATTATTAAAAAAAAAATCGATTTTGAGCCGAAAAACAAAATTGCCGATAAAGCTTGAAAAAAATTTTTTTGGGCGAAAAAAAAATACGTGTCTCATTATTTTGACCAGAGAGCAACATATTTGAGTTACATCGAAATCGAAGAACATGTCCCGAATAGCCCTTTTGAATTGAAATGGAAAGAATCTATATAAGAAAATTTTTTTTAATTGCTCATAGCTTAGTCAAAAATAAGCCGATTTGAATGATTCTGGGTTCAAAATAATCATAATTACTTACATAAGCGATTTCATGTAGAAATAGTTGCAAAAAAGTAGTTGAAAATTTTTTATTTTGCGAAAAACAAAAAGTGCGAAACAGGGTGTTTACTCAAAAATTCATTACTCAAAAACAACTCATTTTAGCTACTAGGCATGCAGCTCAATTAAAGTTTGAGATGTCCTTTTGATTTGGAAAAAGTTATAAAAAAAAACAATACACTTTTTGAAATATTGAATTTCGAAAAAATTTCAATTTTTTTTCCATTTTGCTAAATAAAAAAATTTCAACTACTTTTTTGCAATTGTTTCTACATGAAGTCGCTTGTGTATGTAATTACGATCATTTTGAACCCAGAATTATTAAAATCGGTTCATTTTTGACTAAGTTATGGGCATTTAAAAAAAAATTTTTCTTATATAATTAAAAAAAATCGAGTTTGAGGCGAAAAACAAAATTGCCGATAACTCTTGAAAAAAAATTTTTTCGGGCGAACAAAAAAATACGTGTCTCATTATTTTGACCAGAGAGCAACATATTTAAGTTACATCGAAATCGAAGAACATGACCCGAATAGCCCGGTTGAATTTGAATGGAAAGCATCTGGAGAATATCCCCCAGGTTGGCAACATATACCTATTAACAACCCAAGAAATTAACGCTGAATGCAATCACTATTCGATAGAGTTTGCGACTATTGGTGGAGGAAGAAAACACAGAGCGAAAAAAAGGAAATAACAAAAAGTTAAAATTCATTGTTGGCACCAAGTCGCGGCAGTGTTTTTGCTGATCAGATATCGTTTTTTGTTTACATAAATTATTTAAAAGCCCCATTCTCCTACGCAATTAGCTATAATATAAATACTTACGCTCCGGTGATTCGCAGTAAACACAAATATCAATTAGTGGGGAAAATACATTCTGGCTGAATAATCAGTGTAATTTATCATGAATAATTAAAAATATATATATATATATATAAATAAATAACTCGCCATGAATGAGAAATAAATGGAACTAAAAAATAAGAAATGTAAATATTTTTCTAAAATGACCAGTTGAGGTAATTATTAAAACATTTAAGTATCCTCCAACATTTTGCAGCGAGCATAGTTCGACAAACACTTAACAAAGAACGTAACATGCTTATGATATATAACCTGGAGGAGAAGTTCCACAAAGTCGCAGGGCCTTCGGCCTTCCAGTCTGACTATGCACTTATATATTATATTTTATATTTTTGGGATCGCTGAATCTGAGGTTGGCTTAATCCCAACCTGACAGGGTTTGGCCATATCCCCAAAAACACTTCAAACTCCCGACAATCCTAAAAGATTTCAAACCTAAAATCCAGCGACTCACGGCTTCTTCAACTAAATCCATAACCTCGAACCCGCACACATAGTTAGACCCCCTGGCCGGACATTTGTTTTTTGGGTGGCTGTGTAATTAATAAGCGCCTTCGCTTCGCTAACCATAATTAAAAATTTGTTGGCGACACAGGAAAATGACTGCCAAATTTACATTTGTTTGGAAGTCCTTAGTGAGCCCTTAGAATTAGTAAGGCGGCGTTCATGCAGGGTAATTTTAGCTGCTGTCCACTCCGTCTGTGTTATCGTTCGTATCAATGTTGTTGTTGATTGTAGGCTAAAAACCAGCAATTGCAAGATGTGTGAACACGATGGGAATATCAAAAGAGAATTCGCAAAACTGAAGCAACAAGAGTAATACAGCAACAAGGCCACATTTGGCAGTTTGCTCTCCTTCTCGGCGCATACAACTGCACTCACTGCTCTCACTAAGGTTCAAAATTGCCATGGGATGGCTCCTGATGTCTTCCTACAACTTCTCTACAGTAAGGCTACTATGTTCCTGTATAGTAAGATGCTAAGCAAGCAATTCCTGCTGGGAACCGCCCCTGAATGCATTTGCTGGAGGCTAAGCCATTTCCCAAGCGAGTCACGAGATGCAGGATCGGACACATGCATAGAAAGGCATTAAACGGCATTTATAGGGAGACTTTTACCATTTGTTTTAATTGCTGCTTCCGAATGCCGTCATCGGAGTCCAGTCACCACCTATCGCAGACGAAGAACTTCAGCTCTTGAGACTCGCGTTACCGTGGCACAATTGCGTTCAGGATATTGCAGCAGGTTAAACTCTTAACTATCCAGAATTGACCCTGACATACTCAAGATATGTACGGAATTTGAAACTTTGTATCATTATTTTTTTATTGTTACTCGTATATGCTGCGACATCTGAATTTGGTATTCCCGCAAAGCTAAAACGGTAGTTGAAGAATGCGACTAACTGCATTAAAGGAGTAGGAGAAGACCTCTCCGAGTCATATAATACTCGTACTAAATGAGGTCTCAGAATAAATCGCTCAGGCACTATCTCTTTTATACAATTGCTTGCTTATGCCGATGATATTGATATCATCACAACAACTTACACAATAATTAAAAAAATTCCATACGTAAAAAACACATACATACATACGTACTTGGAAACAATCTAACTCTCGTACACTGAAAACAATTATCATTCATGACTATTTGAATATGTAAGTTGCATTTACGCCAAGCGGGCGTAACAGATAATATATAAAGTTATTTATAGGCTTTCGTCTCGACTTGCGCGTAATGGTTATATAAAATATATTTCTCTGTCATTCCGCGATAGCTTCATTAATAACTGCAATTAAGTGCATATACAGTGGTGTGCGTCAAAATAGCGCATGCATTAAAAAAAGGTTCCAAGGTGCATCAATTACAAACCGGTTCTGTTCACCCCTCTGCCAAGCTCATCGGCAATTTCATTTCCCTCTATGTTCCTATGCGCTGGAACCCAGATAAAAGAAATGTTTCCTGCACTTTCGAGACGTTTAATCTCCTCCTTACAGGAGTTGACCAGAAGATTGCTGCAGCATGCCGACTGCTCCCCAGTCAGCTTGACTATCGTATAAGATATTTATCTATCCCTGCATGCCTGCAGGATCGCTAAGACTTCTGCTGAAAAACACTACTAGTTCTTCGCAGTTTAAAGAAGACTGAAATATTGGCCCGCTCCCGGTCCAGATTCCATCTTGATCCGTCGGTATAAATAGAGGTACCTACATATGTCCGTGCAGACTCCCCCCTCCTTTCAATCCAGCCTGCTTGGAAAAATAGCTCTAGCACAACCCTCAAAACCCATTTTGCGTATGAATAAATCTGTACGAAAGAAGGATAAATCTGCCTCAAAATGCTACCAAGTCCTTCAGGAGATTGTCTCCACATGCCAAGCTCCTGCAACCTAATAGCGTCCTGAGCAGCAGTGTGCACTTTTCAAAATTTTTAGAATATCCCTGCTTTTCACAGTACTGAGATCTTACAATTCATTGAAAAATGCCTACTTAAAATGGTAAATCTACGGAATCATCTAGACAGCTTCTGATGAAGTCATGTGATTGCACACCCATCCTCTAGACGTGTCTGCCTATTAGCGACTAGATTGCACTAAAAAAAAAATCAAAAGAATATTGTTCAATCACAACCCGTCCACGATACATGAACAAAACCAACCAACAATGATGCAAAATGGCCTCATCGCCCGGCACCACAAAGTATTTTCTCAATTTACATGTATGTTATTAATAATATGTAATACAAATCATGTGTTTTTGTTTTTATTGGAGTGGCAGAGCCTTTTTAAGTTGTTGCATGTTTTAAAATTGCTTGCAGTTTATTTTTCTAGGGTGGAATTTTACCTCCTAAAGAGGTATTGAATTTTTGCCAGAAATTGGTAACAGTATTTAATTCTGGCGATTGTGAAAGTTAGCTCTAAACCTCCTTTGGCCCGCAAGATCTAGTTAGCGTAAGACCTCATTGAGAAATATCCTCAAATCATTATGTTCCATCCTCACTTTTTCACAACAGAATGCACTACAGGTGCAATTTCTGCACAGAAGTACTACTTTGGTTGGAGTTGGATAAATTAATTTTCGTTTCAAAGATTATTTCGCGACTTGCCCAGATCATTCCTGATGCTCTTGTGCCAATTACATACAAACTTTCTTCAAATTACATTTAGACATGAATTTCACTTTCTGAGCAACTCTTGTCCGCATAACTTGCTTTAAATCAGCATTTTTCTTAATGTACGAGTATAGAAATGAGTATTCAAACTATATTTCTTTTTTGGATGAATGCGAGATACGAGTTCTTTTTAACTTCAGGGAGAATTTGCTCTTGAAAAATAGCAGTTGTTTGGGACTTCTTCCACGTATTTACTGGTTGTATCATATTTTTGAAATTTAAGCATTCCGCAGGTGGCTCTTGCCGTCTTTCTGGAGTTTTTTTTTCATTATTTTCCTGCGGGCATTTTTCCATTCTTTAAACTAAATTTCATGGAATTCTAAAACACCTAAGAATTATATAAATAAAAAAATGAACACGCTGCTCGTCGTTAGAAATATAATTATAAATAACTTTTGTGTTGTAAAAAAGAAAATGATTTGCTTGTTAATTGACGTTATTTAATCGAGAGGTAGTGTAATAACAATGGGACGGCATGCAATTAGCAGATTGGAATTTATGTACAATGAAAGTTATCAAATCAAGGTAAAAACACTAACGAAAATGCCGCTCTATTTTATCGCACATCACCGTATACTGCTTATACAAATATTATATTACAAGTATATTAATACTGAATACAGTCGAAACTCGGTAAATTGAATTTCTGATTTTTTGTAAGATAATAAACATAACTTAGAAGTTGGTTTCGAGATTTACGAAACTTTACGTACATATGTATATAATTGATCTGTAGTAAAAAATCAAAATGTAAAACTGGAATGCAAATATTACATTTGTACATAGACGGCGCAAGTCACAAATGGAGGAATTTTTGACCTGTGGTAACAAGATGCAGTTTTCTCTTCCCCAATTAAGTTATATGGCTTTTATTATAATATTTATTGACCATAGACAGCACTCGTTTTTGTTGGACTTGTTTGTTTTATAACCAAGTGAACAAAGCTGCGAGGAAATACACCGCCAATTTTACTGAATTTTACGAATTCATTGACTGGGTATTCTTAGAAGAGTCAACCAGTTGTTGTTATTGTAACAGCATTAACAGCGTAAACACTCCCTATAAATGTTTGGAAAATGCTGCTGGAGTGACAGTCTTTGGTCTAATATATAAACGAGTCGTACGTAGAGGCGATTAATTGAGATGTACTGCAACAAGGATGATGATTACCAGTTTTGGCCAATCTACTACGGGGAAAAACATAATTGTGCGAGCAACTTCGGCAGCAAAAAATCATGTGTGGCTCAGGTTATGCTAGGTTAGACTTTGTTGATCGTCTAGGTCGCACATAGACCAGAAATTGATCCATAGTGATACCAAGTGCTAGTATATAGAGAGTTTATTTTATATTTTTTCTTTAATGCACAGTTCGGGTAATTTAAGTAAGCTGCTAACTATTTGATCTGCTACATTTTCTAATGGAAATGCTGCAGAACCTAAACAGTTCGTGTTTTGCTAAGAGTAGGTGCTCCAGAGATCCTCAGGAAACCAGATAAAAATAGTTTGCGTCGGTTCAATGATAAATGATGAATCTTGAGATGATAATTGTCTTTTACGATGATAAGGAAACGCCGTCGTTTATACTTGTATCTCACTTAGATTAGCTCAACTTCCCTATTTTAAAAAATTTCCAAAAAAAAAAAAACCAAAACACCGAACCTTATTGAGTCTATACAAAGGACTTAACGTAAAACGTAAGTTAAGCGTCGAAATCGAGTTTAACAATTGCGAAAATGAAAAAAAGAAACATTTGGAAAAATTAAACAAAAAAAAATTAAACGTAAACCAAAAACCAACAATTGGAAAATTTAAAAATTACCAGTGTTGGTACAAGTAATAAAGTATTATTTAATTAGATTGAAATTACTGTGAATACTTAACTTAGACACAAAATCGATTTGGAGGAGTAAATAAATATTGTGAAATTAACAACAAATCCACCTTTCAATTTGTGTATGTGTATGTAAACGCAATTATTATATTTTGCTTTAGCATTTTGTGAACCTAAACTTTGCACTTAAAAAAGACAAAGTGATGCTCAAGTTTGAAATGAAAGGGCACTACCGAAATTCTCTTCATGCCTTTATTTGGTGGAAATGTTATATTATATTCAATAATCTTATTAGATAATAGGTTAAATTTGCTTGCGAGAAAATTGCAATTCGAAACCGAGTACATATTCGAGAGCGTAAATAAATTACGTAATGCAGACAGATAATGCTGCAAACAGCCACCGCCGTAAACGCAGTCCCCTGTCAGCTGTTACGATCAAACTAATGAGAGCCCCATGTAAATGAAAAATTACTTCTCTTCCGTATCGTAGAGTTTATCGCAGGACTTTTGAAAATTCCCGCAGAACCGTGTCAGCTGATTGCTCTCTCACCACACAGTGTTGTCAAACAGTACATTTCGAAATCGTTTTTGTTAAAATAACTTAAAAACAGTGTTGAATAATGCCAATTATAGATAAATGAACTATTTGCATTTGTTGGCTTTCGGTTTTGGTTTATTAACCAATGAAAAATTCTCACTGATAACGCGGATGTGTGAAAAAGTATGTAAGTAAAAATATTAATGGCAACATTGTGTAGATACAACCAAACACATACATACACCAACCGATGTATTGTGTAAATATGTAACTAAAAGAACGCAGTTGTTCTCTACGGGATGAGTTTTACTCAATTTTGTGCTCTCTACGGGCTGCGGCAAGGGACTACGTTACGTCGGTCACTGTTTGCAACATAACTCGTAAGAATAGAAACTGCCACAAAAACAACAACAAATGGAAGTTATAATTTGCGAACTTAATATCTACACTATAAACATATGTAGATATGTAACACATAGGCTGAAAAGTCCCGGGTCTAACACGCAGTCAGTCTTTTCAAAAGAATGGATGAAAAATAATTTAGTGTTTTAATTTAACACTGCGTCTAGATGGGAAAAAATACCATTTAGTCGACGTCCAAATGAGGCGATAACACCAGAAAGCGTCAAAAAAATACAAAATAACGTGAGTTAGCTGACATCGTAATGATATCAAAAGAAAGTGTTCGCTTTTTATTGCATGATCATTTGACTATGAGAAAGCTCTGTTCAAAGTGGGTGCTCATCATTTTGTTGCATCAAGACAACGCGCCGTTTCACAAGTCAATCAAAAAAAATGGCAAAACTACATGAATTTAACTTTGAATTGCTCCCATATCCACGGTAATCACCGGATTTGGCATCCAGCGATTATTGGCTGTTCGCAGTCCTCAAAAAAAAAATGCTCGACGGTAAGAAATTTCGTTCGAATGAAGCGGTTATCGCTGAAACTTACTAGGTCGATTTTGCAAAATATAAATCGTTCTACAAAAGTGGTATTGAAATGTTAGAGCGGCGCTGGAATGATTGCGTTGCTCTTGATGGAAATTACATTGATGAATAGCTAGTTTTGAAAAAAAAGAGTGTTTTCTTTGTTAGGCCCGGGACTTTTCAGCACATGTGTTACATCTATAAGTACACACACGACAGCCAAAGTCCAACAGTTTGTACATGACTACCATTCGATGCGAAGCCCATTGTAGACATGTAATATTAAATGTAAGCAAAAGTTTTTCCTAATAACGGTGGCTTTTCTGCAGGATATGACAAATTTCGAAGTAGAATGTAAAAAAGTTTCTCATAAAAAGCCACCTGCTGTTCAGAGGCGGCGTAAAACTGTAGATCGCCTCTGTTGTGCGTTTTTGTATCACTTGGCTCGGGATTTAAGGAAAATTCCAAAATATATGAAACGATATCAACTCCAACAAAGTGTTGGAGGGCAGTATAATTCTCGGTGCTCAATGCGCTAATCTTTGAGAATAAGAGAATTATTTTAAATTGCTCGACGCACATCCAGACTTCGAAAAGATGCTACAATATCCAGCGCGTGCTTATTTTAGGTATCGTGGCTTATTGCCGAGGATTACCTTGACAATTATAGCACAGACAGGAGGGAATAGACAATTGTAAGGTCTATTCCCGTTCCCTATTAATGATGGAAAACTAAATTCTATGCCATTTTCTGTAGATTTATTGCTATCTTCTGCCACTACAAACTGACAATTGTGAATACACTGCGCATATGGATCTGTATCCAGAAGTACATACAATATTAATGCCCATACATAATATATCGCCGGCATCAGTTTATTTCGATTAGTTTTTCACATTTACACAATTTCCCTTTGGTAAAACTTAATCTGTAACGTTGATGTATTTACTATTCTACATTTTTCAGTGCGCTTAAAATAGCCCAGAGTGCATATGACCACACGAAAGCAGACATTAGATCAGGTCGGTTGGCATACACAAAAGAAAAAAATTAGAAAAGTGGAATCCTGTATTCAAGGCTTATATTGAGTGGATTTCAGAACAGAGTAGGTATTGAATTTAACAAAACAGTTCAAAAGTAAACTTTAAGTGAATTGTAAAGTACTTGAGATTGATGAAACAACGATAATATCTTAGGGGGTACAATTCTGCGTAGTCTGCTCCAATTGTGAACAGTGAAGGACTTAAGCGTACATATAGTAGTATATTTTCTTATTTCCCAGAAGGCATAGGTACAATAATTGAAAAAAAAAAAAAAAATGACAATGTAGTTTTTCCAGTATTTATATTTAATCATAAATTTATAAATATTAAATTATTTCCCTTGCTTTATAACAAGAAAATTAACAAAACAAGAAAAAAGCGGTATGACAAGAGTGTACCAACATCCATCTAATTTGGTTCATTCGAGCAGAGGGGTTTTCGTGTTAAGCACGGAAAGTAAATAAATCCTACGGCGAAATTGCAAAAATAGCTCATTTGAGTCGAGCAACTGTCCATCGATTGTTAAAAACTGTGAAGGACTAATTCGTATGAAAATAAAAAGCGACCCGCCGCCCAAAGAAGCTGTCCAGAAGAGATGTAAGCTCCATTCTAAGAGAACTCGACACAGGTTCGAGACTTAGTGCTTCTAAATTGGTTCAACATATCGTCGAAACATCTGGAAAAAGTGTTTATCCAAGAGTTATTAAAATATATCTTAATAATAGCGGATATTTCAGCAAGACACCACGTGAAAAGCCTCTGATTTCAGAAAAACAATGTCGCCGTCGGCTTGAATTTGCACAGACACATATTGACAAGGGAATGAATTGCTGGTCTAAGGTTTTATTCACTGATGAATCGAAGTTCAATACATTTGTGAGTGGTGGCCGAGAGGTGGGAGCTATAGCTGCATCTGGCGTTTAAAAAAGAATACCCTTATTTAAGGTATTGTACTATGGACCAATATGAACATAAAAATATATTGAAACGACATTTGAGGCGATCAGTAGAATGCTGAGGCCTTGGGCAAGGTTGGCTTTTTCAACTAGATAATGACCCTAAGCATACTGCACTAAGTGCCAAAAAATGGGTCTTATATTACGTACACAGGAAGCGCGGATTTAAATCCGATAGTGCATGTTTCGGAGGATTTAGAGAGGAAAACTCGACAAAGTATTATAGCTACTGACGCAAATCGCTAAAAATAAGAGTTGATGGAAGCATGGAATCAAATAACGTGGGAAGAGCTTACCCAACTGGTTGGATCAACGCCTTCAAGCAGTGATTTGTAATGGTGGTGGACCTACTTAATACTAAAAGTATTCAAAAAAGCTAGTTTTAAAATGAATAAATTTGTTTTTTTTTTGTAAACTAATTTACCTATACGTAGACTATTGTCACACCACTGTTTTGTTTTATTATAAAGAAAAAAAAAACTACATCAACAGTTTTTCAATTATTGCATACCTTCTGGAAAAAAACAAGAAAATAAGCTGCTGTATGTAGACTTATGTCCTTCACTGTATGTGAAAACGACTTCGGATACTACAGGTCTTTTTTTGTTTTTTGTCGGGACAGACTAGCAAGTGCAGCACTCAGACACAATTAAATCCATTGTACTGCACTCGGGTTCCCTCGACTACTATTGAAGTGATCGGGGGGCTGTCTAAGGCCATGAGCGCAGCTTGGCTGTCGCTGCAGACACATATAGATCTGCCTCTCCATCTGTTTTCCACAACAAAGTTCATCGCTTCTTGAACAGCATACACCTTTGCTTGAAACACATATTCATGCATTCCAAGAGCATAGTGCAGTTTTGTCCCGCTGGGTTCCACGTAGACCCAAAATCGGAGCCGTGAAAATGCGAAAACAGTGTTTTCCGGGCTCATTTTCTGACCACTGTTGAGCCTCTGGCAGCACCACACTGTATTTCTTCTCAAGCACGACTCTAGATGGCATGGAGTCAAGGGGCATGGCAAGGACCGTTGGATTGAAGTCCATGCCTACTCTCCTGTCCAGTGCCGTACAGGGGCCGTACCAATTCCCATGGTGTTTGAGCCTGCAGATGGCCTTCAAGACCTCTCCTTGGATGAAAACATCAAGTGGTGGTAGACTGATCAGATCATCTAATGCCGGGCCTGAAGTAGTCGGCAAAGCTCCGACGCAACAGATGACCACAGTGCGTTGTAGTCTCGATAAGGTCCTCCCGACTTCCACG
The DNA here is from genome assembly GCA_037575425.1 of Anastrepha fraterculus. Classification (NCBI taxonomy): domain Eukaryota; kingdom Metazoa; phylum Arthropoda; class Insecta; order Diptera; family Tephritidae; genus Anastrepha; species Anastrepha fraterculus. Next base: position 134,588 of record JAYXIM010017852.1, on the reverse strand, counting down.
AGAGAGAGTCTACTCATCCAGACCACTGATGCATAGGTGATAATTGGTCTTATCACAGCCGTGTAGATCCATAGGGCCTAGATGGGAGAAAGACGCGACGTTTTTTTCAAAAACCCCCTTGCACTGCCACAAGGCGGTCAGTGCTTTGGATGTCTTTGTTTCAACTAAAGGCCTTAAGAATTAGAGGCTTAAATTAAAATTTTTTACTTTTGAAATTCGGTTAACACATAACCAACCTATAGTGAAAAAACCTTTTCGGCGGTTTTTAGAAGGATAAAAAAAAACATCAACAAATTTGTAACTCGCTGAAACTTTTTTTTCGACCCAGTCTAATGTACTACATACTCGTACATATGTATGTATGTATCTATGCTTGTATGCACCTAAGTGCAACATTTCTTTGGAACAGTGCCGTCATTTGCGTCAATGTGGGCAATCTGCTACTTGAATGTGCACATTTAAATACCTATGAACTTACGATTCATAAATCTATGCGCATATGCATGAAATTATTGCAATATACGTATACACATATATAGACATACATGTCGGTACATACTCGTATATTTACTGAGCGCAATGAACTCATGCTTACTTAACGTTATTCCTATAAGTATGGAAGATTAGGAAGATTTATAGTGATTAACGTGTTATGAAAAGTTTTCGCGCGATTTGTTTTTAGTTCAAGAATAGGAAGCAGATTTCATATGTAATTCATTATCTTATCAATTATTAAAGGTTTTAGTGGCATAATACATACAGCCGTTGAAAAATACTTAAGAACGATGCGTTAACATCTGTGCGCATATCGTGCATATTGCGCTTGAATATACCTTCGAAAAACTTGTTTGCCACACGAGATGTGTGCTTGTGCTTCGGATCATTGTCTTGTTGAAGTTTTCAAGTCACCTAAAAATTCTCTTCTGCATAAGGTAGCAGTACATTTTGAAGTATCTGATATTATCTTTAACCCCTTGAAATGTGTGAAACAAATATTATATTCATTATTACTATTATTGTATGTTATAATAAATTATTTGAACCGGAAAACCGTAAGTTTCTATATCAATTCTTCCTCTTAAAACTAAGAAAATTTAATCGTCTGCCAGAGCAGTGCTGACTGAAAATAAATTGCCGTTCAAGGGGTTAATACGATGAATTGGCCCGACGCAGCTCCACGAAAAGCAGTCCCACACCATTATTAAGCCTCTCTCCGTAAAGCACTTCTTCTGCCCACCGAAACGAAATTGTTCCTTTCGTTATTTGCTTGTTGAGGTAAACAAAAAATGCTCAATGGATGTGAGCAGCACTCTTCCTGGGATTCTGTTTTGATGATCTCACGATCATCCTATCAATCTAGCTAATAGTCTTTCGCTTTTTTTTGCAACGTTTTCTGCTGTTTTGTACTTAGAAAAATATTATATTTCAAAGCATTAAAAACTATTATTTTTGAAACGTTTAATTGTGTTGAAATAGTACTGTTGGGTAATTCGGATTCTGCAACTCTCACTTTCTTTGAATGTGATACCAAATAGTTATAAATACTAATTCATTTCAGAACAACATCAGGGCACACTCCATATTTTGGATACGAACTCGATTAAAGACACATAACAACTATATAAGAACGGAATGGAACTAATATTGGGTTGGGGAATAAGTTCATAGCGTTTTTAAATTTTTTTCTTACTTTACAACGATTTTTTTTGCTGTTTGAAAAGGGTATTCTTTCTGCTCTACTATGTTAATTGTATTTTTGAGTTATTTAATTTTTTATTAGTTTTGATGCTTAGAAATGGATTACTAAGGAGGCCAAAATCAACATTTTCGACATCTGCTCTTCTTTGATCTTCATCGAGGTCAAAAAGCAGCCTGGGACATTTGCGACGTGTATATACAAGCTGTCATTGGCGAGTCTACAGCACGGAAATGGTTTGCAAAGTTGAAAATAGCGACTTTGATGTCGATGACACGTCCCGCAGCGGAAGGCCTTCTGGATTCTATGAAGAACGTCTAAAATCACTTTTGAAGGAGAACGGTCGGTAAACCAGTCGTGAATTGGCGGAAAAAAATGGACTCCGGTCATAAAACATTTCTCAATCACCTTCATTTAATGGGATTTATCGAAAAATTGGAAGCCTGGGTGTCCCACGAGCTCAACAAAAAATCAAAGAAAGTCGCCTTCAAATAGCTTCTCAGCATCTCGCCTGACATCGAGCAACATGCGGATTTTTGTACCAAACCGCGACGAGAGATGAGAAATAGTCTGTATCTATCAATATGAAGCAAAGAAAGCTGTGGGTGGGTCCAGGAGATACGCTAAAGCCGAGAGCCAAGTCGAATCTTCATCCAAAGAAGATCATGATATGGACCGCTACATTGCCCAGCTACACCGCGTGAATGAGTCTATTCGACTAAAAGTCTAAAAGACCTTATCGACATACTCAAACCATACTCCTTCACGACAACGCCAGACCCCATGTTGCACAAATCGTCTCCGCACTCCAAGGGCTCGAATGGGAGGTCCTTCAGCATCCGCCGAATCCTCCGGACCTTACACCGACCGATAACATCTTTTCCACCCCTATCAAACCATTTGAAGGGCGTTACCTTCGAGGTCCGTTAACAAAGAGGTTCTTAAAAATTGGCTTAATAACTTCTTTGACACCAGACTAGGCGATTTTTGGCGGAACGGCATCAACAAATTGGTCGAGCGGTTGGAAGAGGTTGTAAACAGCAACGGCGAATAAATAATTGATTAACTTATTGATAAAATTACTGTTTTTGTTTAAATAAAAGTTTTCGGTCTAAAAAATAACAGTGATCCTATTAAAACGCAAATAATCCAAGCGAACCCATTAAGAGAAATAGAAAATGAAATTTTTCTATTTTTGTATAAAGTTTAAATTTATATAATTTAACCCTTAGGAGCATGGTGGGAAGCCAGGTTCCCACCTTCTTTTTTCTCAACTTTTCTCTACAGATTTGATATTTATGAAAATGGGACCGAGAAAATTTATTTATATGATAATCCATATATCAAAGAATGTAACTGAGACTAAGAAAATTGTTTTGCGTGAATTTATAAACAATTACAGATAAACAAATTGAAAAAATCGTCTATTTTCAGGAAAAAATTCATTTTTCAACAAAGTACATAATGTATAAAGATGGGACATGATACTATAAGGTTTTTGGGGTTGCTGATTACGAATCTGAGGTCAGATTTGAGAAATTCAATATGGCGGATACAAAATGGCGGACATATTTTTTGAAAAATTGTTGGATACTCACCAAGTTTGATATTAGGGAGTTTTTGGGGTCGCTGATTACGAATTTTGGGTCAGATTTGAAAAATTCAGCGACCCCAAAAACTCCCTAATATCAAACTTGGTGAGTATCCAACAAGTTTTCAAAAAATATGTCCGCCATTTTGTATCCGCTATATTGAATTTCTCAAATCTGACTCAAGGTTCGTAATCAGCGACCCCAAAAACCCCCTAAAGTCAAATTTGGTAAGTTTCCAAAAAATTTTTCAAAAAATAGGTCCGCCATTTTGTATCCGCCATATTGAATTTCTCAAATCTGACCTCAGATTCGTAATCAGCGACCCCTGAAACCCTTAAAATTACATGCAATCATAAAAGCGGTTGGTAAGTAAAATGTGTGCTTCAAAGGGTTAATATTATCATATATTTTTTACGTAAAAAAAAAAAATAATGAGAAATAGTGGAAAAAGTGAAAACGGGTAAAAATGTTGAGATGCTTTCGGCGTCTATTCTGGATAAGTAGGAATAAACCACTTTACCATTTATTAAAAAATCGCGTTTTTGAATAATAAGACGAATGCCAATTTTCAACTGTAAAAACAAATGATTTTTTTCTGTTCTACAAGTAAGCATATGTACGAGTATGTAATACATTTTACATACATACATACATACATACTCCGATTATGATAAAAATTTGGCATGCAATGCAGATTTATTTACTTCAATGTATAAACTGTCCCTGACCTACATATTTTGTGGTCATACAAAGCGAGCCATGAAACTGACGAAAACCAAAAGAGATACGTACGTAGTATATGTATAAGTACTCGTATATGTATGTATACAAGTAGACATTTGAAAATGCAGACGATTTATGAAGTGAAATGAAAATATGTATGAGTATGAATAATGCTTTAAAGGCTACTATTATACTACACATTTTTGAATGGATGCGCTTATTCTCTCTTCTACTGTATTATTTCGTTTGTAAATATTTATATTGTATATGGGGATTTCCATCATGTCGAACGGGGACATCGTAGATATTCGAACTGAAAAACCCGCCACCTAAAACTTTCTTTTTTTAATTTGACAAGAGGTTTAACTTGGACTTAGTCCTATAAATGGTGCTAAAGTTGATTTCGAGTAATTTTTCGTTTTTACGATAATTCCAAAAAATTAAGGCATTTGCACGAAACGAAAACAGAAGTGGTTTTCGCGCCCAGCAGTTCAAACTGAGGTATCAGCGAACCTGCGGCAATATTTCAATGTGACTATTTGAAGAATGTTGTGCATTAATGTATCTTAAAGATGGCTTCGATATTACACACAATTTGTTTACACTTTTTTTAAATAAAAATTTCATCGTGTAAAATTTTTTCCACCATGAAACTTCTGTTGTTTTTTTAGATAATTATATATTACTATACTTAGTAAAAATATTTCTGCATCAGTAGAAGTATGTATGTATGTTTATTTTCACATACGATGCCTGCCTTTTATATTATATTTTACGCCTTTGCATCAATACGTTTGATACGCTGCACATAGATAGATTTAAGCTATTTAGGCGGCCATAATTGGATTTCAGAAAGTTGTCACAACTATAAAAAAAGCACTCCCACAACTTGAAAATAGACCGAGAAACAATAATTCAACCTCCTACGGTCAATCCCATACTTTGCATTAGCTGTCAGTTAATCAAAACATAGCTATTTCTGAAACGCACGTTATCGTTTTTGTTTAACCGCTGTAAAATCGTATGTTTTAACGTGAATATTTACGGATTTAAGTTACCGAGCTGAGTAATCGTGATGGATTGTGATATTTGAGGTGAATATTATCATTTGTTAATGGTGTTTGTGATTTTAATAGTTATAAATGGATAAGTGGTGCCTATTTCATTTAGGGTATAATTTGTTTTTGTTTTTTTGTGTTTTTTGGTTTTGAAAACCCGATTTGGTATATTTCCAAGTCCGTCCAAGTGAAAGTTATTGTTGAACATGATACCTGGTGCAATTAGCTCGGCACGTGCATAAAAGTTAGCTGCAGATACTTGCAGATAGAGGGTCATATAAAGGGTTTGATACACGCTTGTCTAAAGTCAATATAAAAATTATTGCATTTGTTTTGATTTCTAAGCCAATTTTGCTTATCTTAGGTATTGCCAGCTCATGGCTCAAGCCAGCTCAAGTAACTCGTCAATATCTCTACAATCAAATGCAAGGGCAGAATTTGACATCTTTGGAGGAAAAATTAGATTTCTTAGAAGATAACCTGCTGTCTTGTCATGCATATTCAGCTGAATATGTGCAAACATTTAAGAACAACTTTTCTTATTTTAAAGCACAGCTTAAGGAAAAGTGGACTAAAGCCAGAAGAAAGGACGACGCTTTTCTAAAAGCTAACCAGTCTTGGTTAAATGGAACAATCGAAATTCCAAATAAGTCACATTTTCGCCCTGGCCGTCCATTGAAATCATTCGAAAAGTGTAGTGAGCGAAGTAAACGTAGGAAAACGGAAGAAGTCCGTTCCATGGTAGAAGATACAGTTATTATACATGCTGCGCAATCCACTCTAATAGCAAAAGGGCAGAGGGACGCCTCGCGAATTCTGAAAGAAATCGCAGAATCACCATCACGCGCAGCAAAATGCAAAAGTGCATACAAAGAATCAACAAGCCCGGGGAGAGGTAATATATTGACACCACATGCAGCCTTAGCTATGTTTGTAGAAGCAGACTTAACAAGAGAGCAATATGAAATAATTCGTAATACAAACCCTTATCCCTGTTACGATCGATTATTAGAAGCTAAAAAAGAATGTTACCAAACGCAAATACGGGTAACTAGTTCTTACGCAGAAACTGACTTGCAAAGCCTCATCGATAAGACAATTATGCGCTTATCAATGTATTTAGAGGAGGTGCTCCTCACTCTAAGCGAGGACGAAAGAAATTCTCTTACAATAATATGCAAGTGGGGATGCGATGGTTCCCAGCAAGCTAAATATAAACAAAAAATTGAGGATACTTCTCGTTCGGATGCCAACATTTTTCTTAGCTCTTTTGTGCCACTACAAATCACCTGCGGAAACGAAAACAGAAAAATTGTTTGGCAAAACCCTTCTCCGTCATCTCCTAGATTCTGTAGACCGATAAGATTTAGGTTTATCAAAGAAAGTATAGACGTCACGAAAGAAGAAATAAATTTTGTTGAATCCTCAGTAAAAAACTTAGTTGCTTCTGAAATAGAGCTGCAAGGAAATAAATTTGTTTTCCGGCATATTTTTAAGATGACGATGATTGATGGTAAGGTTTGCAATGCTGCCATCGATACCAGATCCACTAGCCAATGTTATTTGTGTAAAGCAACATCGAAAGACTTTAACAATCTAGACAAAAAGAATGAAGTTAGCCTAGATTCCCTTGATTTTGGACTATCCGTTCTGCACGCTAGAATAAGATTATTCGAAAGTATTTTGCATTTGGCTTACAAATTGCCAGTGAAAAAGTATAGAGCAAAGAGAACAGCTGAGGAAGAACTGTTGGAAAAAGCCACAAAAGAAACCATTCAAAAAAGATTTCGGGATGATTTAGGCTTACTTATAGACATGCCCAAAGCAAATTATGGTAACACCAATGATGGAAATACAAGCCGGCGTCTTTTCGAAAACCCAAAATTGGCTGCAGGTGTTGATTATAATTTCATTTACAGGCTTAAAATAATACTGGAAGCCATATCTAGCGGCTATGAAATTGATTTTGCTAAATATGATGAATATGCATTGGATACCGCTAAATTATATATAAAGCTTTATGCGTGGCATCCGATGACACCCACAATGCACAAGATACTAGTCCATGGCGCTGCTATAATTGAAAACTCATTATTACCAATAGGACAACTGTCCGAGGAGGCTCAAGAGGCGCGCAACAAGCACTTCTGGATGCATCGAGAAAATTATGCACGGAAGTTTTCTCGTGAAGAGTGCAATCGCGACATATACCACCGATTGTTGTTAAGCTCTGACCCCTTTTTGAGCAGTATTTCAGTTCATCGCAGAAGAAAGAAAAAAGCATCAAAGTCGTTTAGCCCAGACACAATTAAGCTGCTCGTACCCTTTAAATATGTGGACAAAGATGTGACAGAACACCTTAACTCAGAAGGCGAAAACTAATAAATTAATCAATTTCTGTATATACATATCTATTGTGCTTTTGGTGTATTTTTAACAAATATATCTGTAAATATAATATTTTTCTATTATATATAAAACAATTTTTTCAAAATCGATTAAGGTAACTTTTGTGCAAATACTAGTGAAACATGGGCTCTATTTTTACTTTGGGAAAGGTCAAGATTTGTTGTATAAAGTCAATGTGTAGCCCACAATAAGATACAAACAAGTGATGACAGTTCTTGTCATACTACAAGAAAAGGAGCTTTACTGCTAAGGTATTTTTCAGTGTTACACAGTGTAATACATATACTTTTTTAATTTAACCGATTAGTAAAACAAATTATTATAAATTTCTAGTTATTAAACAGTTTTAAGACGATATATGCAGTCAAATATTTTTGGCCGCCTAAATCTTCAAAATCTACCTATGTGCGCTGTAATTCGATATTTTCGTCGAAAAGTTTGACATTTTTTAGTATAAACTTACATATAAGGTTGCATTTACGAGCTTTATTTGTTCTTTTTTCAGTTCAATAGTTCATACCGTCAAAAAGATGAAAATGACTCGTGAAAATAATAGTGTGATGATTTACTACGATTTTTGAAGAGGATTATATAGAGATCGTGGATTATTGGCGGCCGCCGTAGCCGAATGGGTTGGTGCGTGACTACCATTGGGAATTCAGAGAGAACTTATGTTCGAACCTCGGTGAAACACCAAAATGAAGAAAAAGTTTTTTTCTAATAGCGGTCGCCCCTCGGCAGGCAATGGCAAACCTCCGAGTGTACATATTTCTGCCGTTCGGAGTCGGTTTGAAATTGTAGCTTCCTAACTGTGTGGAACAACATCAAGACGCACGCCACAAATAGGAGGAGGAGTTTGCCCAAACACCCAGAAAATGTGTATGCACCAATTCTATATACATATGTTATATATATCGAGACAGTAGTACATTGATCAACTTACCTCGACTTTTGGCGTTGAAACACCACATTTAGCCGCAGTAAAACGGTAGTATAACGAGGTCCAACGTGGCTGCCGATCCTTGCAGGATGAACTTCCCGAAGGCCGAAGGAAAAGCCGACCATCGATGCCGAATCATCACCATGACAATGCGAGCTCTCACGACTCACACAAGAGAGTTTTTAAACACTCAAAAGATATATTTAATAGGTCCTACATCTTACAGCCCTAGTTTGGCACCTAACAATTTCTCTTTGTTTCCGAACATCAACAATAAAATGCGTCAATGTCAACGTTTTTACTCGCATGAAAAAGCTGTTGAAGCCTTTAAAAAGCTTTGTTTTGGAGGTTTTAACTTCTGGGTAGCAAAAGTGTTTGGAAAATTGGTTCAGGAGAATGTAGAAGTGTATTGACTTCCAAGAAGAATATTTTGAAAAACAAAAATTAATCCATTTTCAACATTTTACTGTTTTCATTATTGGGCGCAAAATATAAAAGGCAACCCTCGTAATAACAACAAACTTAACAAAACTGTGTTGTGGTAAATATAATAACCAAAAATAAATTTCATTCAAAACCATATCAAGAATATTTCGAAATGGATTATCAATATGTACATTAAATTTGTTGTTTGCCTATAAAAGTATCCTCAAATAATGTAAATTTAATTAACCTTTAATATTATATTTTGACTGCAATGGACCTTCTGGTGGAAATGCCCACTAGTGAATATATGCAAATATTTACAGCTGCATGCATTAATGACTTTTGGAAAATATGCAATTGCAATGAAAATATTTTCGTTTTTATGTCTTTTATATCACACATTTTTCCACTCACCTGTCTTCCATGCGTGGCCGTCGTCCCAGCAATGCATATACGGCGCTCTGTTGACGCACCTCCTCCCAACACTCATAGTCGCCATGGCCGCTCACCTCACTCGTCATTTTCATGCGATTTGCTCGCTGACGGCCAAATGTCGTCTGCAAGCGTCCCAATATACCACGACTCCAGGCATCTACAGCTTGTAAGTAAATGAAGAAAATGAATAGAATCACACCGAAAAATATGACTTCGGGACGTAGCACATAAAGACGACATAGTTTCCATATGTAAGCTAAGGGCGAATTGATGGACGAAAAGCCCACAGCGAATTTTGATAGGATCTTCATGTGGGAAACGTAGGCTTGATAGAAAACTTTATCTTCCAACTCGTCATCCATGGGGCGAAAAAGAACTTTACAGGTTTATTGTAAGGAATTGATGAGCTTTTTGTTTTAGTTGTTGTTGTATATTTGCGTAATGTAATATTTGAGGTGCACTGTTTGGATCAGCTTAATTTGTACCCGAATGCTTTATTTACTTTTTACACTGATAGTAATCTCGATTGTTTTGACTAATCGGAAACGAATATACTACAGAAATTAGCTTTGCCCTACAGCACTTTGCATAACAAATGACACGATGTTGACACTGGAGTTGCTTAGAGAAGTAAAAATAGCTCAACCGTGTGAGTCGCGAAACCTTCCAAACTACACGAGTGTATTCGGTGCTTGGCCAAAGTAGCAAAGCAAAGTCTAGCAGTTTATTTTTAACTCAGTGGTTTTTCATTAACGCTTTTTTATAGTAAATCATATGGTTTTCGGTGTATGACGCGAAACTGTGTTAAATTATTCACGTAGGTAAGAAATTGATATCTTACAAACACTTCACAATCAATTGCGGTTGCCCTTAATTGATATTTCTCAAATCAAATTCTAATTAATGATTTTAGAAGAGAGCAAAAGAATCTATTAATTCAATAGTAAAATTTATTTTCACTCGTAGATAACACTTTTTCGCGTATGTGTTTATTTTTAGGGTTCGCACTTCCCGTCACAAAAACCGTGACCATATAATCAATGCGAGTCACAAAGCACGTATTCGTTGGTTTTTCTACGCCAGGCAAGAACATATGCTACTGTTCATCAAACTCTTTGGCAAAGTAAGACGCCGTTGGCCGATGGTTGCGGTCGCAATTGGGCCAGATGACCAAAGGGGTATAATAGTACAACAACACTACCGAAATTTTCTTAATGCTTTTGCTTTTCACGCCGTTCGCATTCACAGTATATTTAAATTTTTACAGTATACTGCTGTCGTTTTTCACCCAACAATTCGAGTATAAATTCTTGCTTCACAAAATCTGCTGCCGGTGTCAACGTTGTTGCGTGCCAAAAAATCACAAATATTCTTTTTTCCTGATGTTAGTTTTTGCTTTTGAATTTTTTTATTGAAAATGCCGCACAACGTTCACAACTTTTATTGATCAATTAAGACGATTAATGTAAGGGGAAGGTCACTTGTTCATATATCAACAGCGCAGAGCAGAAAATTGCCGCAACTTGCTAAATCTTCTTGAAAACTTCAAAAAGTGCACTGACGTTTTTATGTAAGTGACGTATTCGGTGTTAACAATCGTAATTTTCAGTATCGCTTCACAATTGACCAATTTTTGTATTTTTCACAAACATATATTACAAATATAATTTGTATCGGTTTGCCCTCGGCAACAACTAATTCACTTGTTGACACTCACAGAATTTATCGACGACTGACAAAAATACGACTTCCCAATTCGCCCCACAATTGGCCCCAAAATTGCAGTGAAATTGGCACAACAACAACGAGAATGCTTGTGGAACGTTTGGGAATGAAAAACGACAGCTGTGTGCAGCGTTGCCAGAAACTTTTGAAATTTCATTTATTAACAATTGCATTGCTAATTTTTTTAAATTCAGCAAACGAAAACTCTCAAGTAAAACTTTATTAGAGTAAAAAATGTGAGTAAAGTGTTCTGTTTTATATAAATGGCTCTGTTCCCTCTTGTTTTAGCTAGAAACTGATTTTAGCAAATCAATGATTGACAAGATTTTAAAAACTGATTCTAAGTTAGAATTTGCCTTTGAATAAGATATGTTTTACCGTTGGACTAAGAGAAACGGGTAAGTATTGTAGGAAGATCTTCTCAATAATGTATTGAACGCGGCCGCCATAGCCAAATGGGTTAGTGTGTAACTATCATGCGGAAGTGCATAAGTTCGAATCTTTGTGCATGAAGCACCAAATGATAGAAAACCAATTTTTTATACCCTTGACAGGCAATGGCAATGACATAAAACTGTAGGCCCCTTCGTTTGTGGAACAACATCAAGCTGCACGCCACATATACACTTGTGGACAAAATAATAGGTGTGTGCTGAATCTGTACTGATTTTAGGCCCAATAGTGTAATAACTGTTATTTATTTTTGATACCGCTACATTTTAATGAAACAAAAGGGAAACTAGAACGTAATTAAAAAACATTTTTGCGACTCAATTTGTAATTTTGCGTGTTATTGGAAAGTAATGATTGTTTGATTGAATTCGCTTGGCCATAAAAATAGGTGTATCAGCATTTTTTCGAAAATACCTTGTTATTTGAAGTGTTATCAAGTATGTTTTGCTGCATTGTTCAATTTGTATTATTTTGACTGGTTCAATAATTATTTAGAATGGGTCGTAATAGCCACTGCACCGCAGTAGAGCGTCAATTGGTGAAGAAACTTCGTGCGGAAGGGAAAACGTATCGCTACATTGCCAATACATTGGGACGGTCGGAAAACTTTGTTACGAACTCTTTAAAAAAGAAGTGTGAGAAAGAAAATCGTGGACGGCCAAGATTGCCGGGCCCGGCAGAGGATCGCCGTATAGTTCTTATGACCAAAAAGGATCCTTTTTCGTCTTCGCTACAAATCGCAGCAGAAATGGGATTGAATATACGCTCGCGGACAATACGACGGCGCTTAGTGGACGCTAATCTACCAGGACGAAAAGATAGAAGAGTTTCACTTCTACGAAAGGTGTACATACAGAGAAGAAAAACATTTGCTAATGAGCACAGAGATTGGTGTGGTCCTACTGGAGAAAAAAGTGGCGAAATATTTTATTTAGTGACGAAGTAAAGATGAATTTATACGGTAATGATTCCAAAAGAGGTGTACGCCGCCCGAAAGGCAAAGAATTTGCGTCTCAGTATACTAAAAAGACCATTAAGCATGGAGGCGGAAACATTATGGTGTGGGGATGTTTCTCTTGGCAGGGTGTTGGTCCTTTATTTTGGATAAAAGACACAATGACCGCGGTTGAGTATAGGGATATTTTGCAAAATGTTATGCTTCCATATGCAGAAGAAAACATGCCTTTGAGATGGTGTTATCAGCAAGATAATGTCCCCAAACATACCTCGAGGTTGGTGTCGGAGTGGCTAAGAAATGCAAACATAAGTTGTATGCAATGGCCAAGTCAATCCCCTGATCTCAGTCCTATTGAGAACTTGTGGAGTGATTTGAAGAGGAGACTGGCAGACTTTGCATTCCAAAACAAGGAGCAATTGTGGCAGAAAACCAAGGAAATATGGGATGCTACCCCTTTGGAAACCTGCCAAAAATTAATAAAATCCATGCCCAATAGAATGGGCAAACTTATACAGAACCATGGAGGATATACTGGTTATTGAAATACTAGCGGTTAAATTTAAGTTGAACTGTCTTTTTGTTTTGTTTTTTGTCATATAATATTTCACACCTATTATTTTGACCAATGGTATTTTTTTGTTATAATTTAATTTTCATTTGATTGCAAAAAGTAAAATGAATTTCAACATATTTTGATTTAATGAAATAAAACATTACTAAAACAATAAAAAAAAGTTTTGTCTTTACAAATTTTTGAAAGTTATTAAAAAAAACTTTGTTACACCTATTATTTTGTCCACAAGTGTAGGAGGAGGAGCTAGGCCAAAGCCCAAATAAAAGGTGTAAGCGCCAATTATATATATATATATATATATATATACATATATATATATTGTATTTTATTCATGGCATCCAGGAATGTTTTTATTTTAGAACTGTATAGAGGTCAATGATTTATGGAGGTTTAGACTTTGCGAATGAAATGTATACCATATTTTCAATACAGTAATTGAAATAGATGAAATTGTAGAAATGGATGGCTTTCAATTAGAAGAGTTCATCTTACTTTAGCGCATAGAGATTCGTGGAAGACTAAACACTTTTAAATCATATCTAGATTTAGAACTTATTTAGAAATTTCAGAAAATTAATAACATTCTATGAACATTTTAAGTTTTTTTTGGAAATACCCCGTTCTTTACAACTAATTAAAGGTGAAGTATAATAGGCGAACGACAGACGTAAATATATGTGTTTATTTTACCTAAAATTTATAAATTTCCAGGCAGGAAGCAAGAACTCTACACCATATTTTTTTCAGATTGAAAATATGTTACGTCATTAAAGAGCTTAACATTCATCGTCGCGAAAGAGACATTTTGTTTTCTAATAGTTTATAACAAATTAATAAAACTAAATGTTTGTAATGTAGGCATTTCTATATTGCTCATCCATTCTGGTTTGTGGTTAACGGCTGACCGTTATTGGAATTGATTTTTTTTTAATTTTAATATTATCTCCCTGAAACAGGCTCTAACTAACTATCTCGTCTAAATACCTTTTATATTGCGTACAAAGCGGTTAGTCTGGCAACATACATATGTTTCTATGGAAGAGAAGGAACGCCACCGCGTGAAAAGAGACGAAAGAAACCTACACAGGGGTCACATGCTGAAATGAATTACGGAAATTAATATAAATTAAGGTAAAAAAGTAAATAAATTAAATTAAATAAAAGTTAACTAAAATATTGGAAAAAAATTAATAAATAAATTAAAATTACAATAACATAAATAAAGTAAAATTAAATAAAGTAAAAATAAATAAAATTAATTTAAATAAACTAAAATTAGGTATAATGAATTGAAATAAAAAAAAATACATTGAAGTAAAGTGAAATAAAATGAAGAATTAAAAATAATTTTTCATGAACGCAGCTTTGTACGAATTTTGAAAACTTTTCAGGTTTTTATTTATTTAAGTCTATGAACCAATAAATCTTACATACAATTTAGTACATAAACTATAATTTTAAGATTTTGTGTGATACTCATATTTTCTAACGTTTCAAGACAATAGTTTATTCTTTTTAGCAATAATCACTGATCAAATGCGTGTAAAAAAATTTAATCTCCACTTGTAAATAACCCCCTCAATTCAAGGTTACAATAAGAGGCATCAAACCACCAACCATGTTAATATTTTTTCGTTTGCATTAGGATGCTCATATTTAAAGTAAAATTTCACCATTTTTGGGTGTTTGGCCGAGCTCCTCCTCCTATCTGTGGCGTGCGTCTTGATGTTGTTCTACAAATGGGGGGACCTACAGTTTCAAGCCGACTCCGAACGGCAGATATTTTTATGAGGAGCTTTTTCATGGCAGAAATACCCTCGGAGGTTTGCCATTGAGGGGCGACCGCTATTAGAAAAATGTTTTTCTTAATTTTGGTGTTTTCACCGAGATTCGAACCAACGTTCTCTCTGTGAATTCCGAATGGTAATCACGCACCAACTGAATGTCTGAATTTGGTATCCCCGCAAAACTAATACGGCTATGTAAGATGACGTTGCTCAACACCAGCAGCGCAGTCAGAATTGGGAAGGACCTCTCCGAGCCGTTTGATACCAAACGAGGTTTCAGACAGGGTGACTCCCTGTCGTGTGACTTCTTTAACCTGATGTTGGAGAGCCTCGTACGAGCCGCGGAACTGAATCGCTCAGGCACAATATTTTATAAGAGCGTACAATTATTAGAGTATGCCGATGATATTGACATTATCGGCCTTAACAACCGCGCTGCTAGTTCTGCCTTCTCCAAACTGGATAAAGAGGCAAAGCGAATGGGTCTGGTGGTGAACGAGGACAAAACGAAGTACTTCCTGTCTTCAAACAAACAGTCGGTGCACTCGCGTATCGGCACCCACGTCACTGTTGACAGTTATAATTTTGAGGTTGTAAAAGACTTCGTGTATTTAGGAACCAGCATTAACACCGATAACAATGTCAGCCTTGAAATCCAACGCAGAATCTCTCTTGCCAACAAGTCCTATTTTGGACTAAGTAGGCAACTGAGCAGTAAAGTCCTCTCTCGACGAACAAAACTAACACTCTACAAGACTCTCATCATGCCCGTCCTAACGTATGACGCAGAAGCTTGGACGATGACAACATACGATGATGCGACGCTTGGAGTGTTTGAGAGAAAGATTCTGCGCAAGATTTTTGGACCTTTGCACGTTGGCAGCGGCGATTATCGCAAGCGATGGAACGATGAGCTGTATAAGCTTTACGACGACATAGACATAGCGCAGCGAATAAAGATCCAGCGGCTACGCTGGCTGGGTCATGTTGTCCGAATGGATACAAACGCTCCGGCTCTGAAAGTATTCGATGCGGTACCAGCTGGTGATAGCAGAGGAAGAGGAAGGCCTTCTCTGCGTTGGAAAGATCAGGTGGAGAAGGACTCTGCTTCACTTGGTGTGTCCAGCTGGCGCCGGTTAAGCACGAGAAAGAAACGACTGGCGCGCTTTGTTAAACTCGGCAAAAATCGCGTAAGCGGTTATACTAACTTGAAATTTGGGATCTGTTTTTTTTCTACGCGTCTTTATCGAGTTTAATTGGTTTCTTGTTGGTTCGAAAAATATCTGGCATGAGATGTGCTGCATGTATTTCTTTTCTACCCATTTGTGGTTTACTTGATACTCCCAAATTCATACCTACGGTCATGCTTACATAAGTGTGTAAATTTCGTATATTTCGCGCTTTAACAAAAACATTTTCTGTATTTATCAACAGGTCTTATGCACTCCCGGATGGAGTCTTTCAAAATTCCAAATACTTTTCCACGTTTTCGTTAATCCAAATTTCTTCAAAGACCGCGTCCAACTATGCTAAGACTTCGGAGTGCTCTTTTTTCACTGTGCCTTTACATTGTGCCAAAGTCTCCTGGCGGGTTTCTCTAAATCTCCCTATTTGACAAGTAATTCCAATTCCAAGTAAAAGGAAAAAAGACACTGATTCCATCAATTGGAGTCAGCTGCTCAACATCATAATATGGGATGTGGCCCCAGACTATTCGACTACCATCTTGTCTAATATTATAATAGGTTATAAATCACTAGATCTTCTCATAGTATATTGGTTCTTTAATTACTGGTGGATACCAAGAAGATTATATCTTTAACCGTCTGAGGAAATTTAATTTGTTTATTGTAATTAATTGCAATTCAATTTTAGAACTTTTGTCCTTCTGGACACTTTTTGGTGTATTTTCTTTATCAAAGGTGTTTTTTGAGAAGGCATAAAGTTCTTAGACCAGCATGTAGAAGTTTCCGGCGAAATGTTTTCATGAAGATGTCGATATCGGCGCCTTCTATGAACTCTTAGCGACTATCTTCAACAATTTTGAGTCTATTTTGCAAACCCATTAAAAACGAACAGTGATCCTTCTTCGAGCTAGCCTCTCTGACTGCGAAAGCTCACTTTTCACTTTTCTCCTCGATTTGCACAAACACTTTTTACTAAGCTCAAACACGTGATGATTTGAAATTGTAGGTAATTGTACTAAAATAATTGGATTACCCGCAAAGTAATCCTTTAAATGTAAACTTCCTACTTGTGCGGTAGCATTTTATGTCCGAAACTGTATGCACTTATACCACTTTCAAGTTCAGTTGGTAAGTCTGCGTAAGCTGAAGTTCATCAGCATCAGCCTTAGGTGTTAAGTTTATTGGAGCATGCAAATAGCATAGCAATTGCAGTTATTATATTATATTTTACATGGTTTAAATGTATTTTCAGTGTAAATGCGGTGTACTTAGAGTGCACAAAGATCTTATACATATCGGATAACCGTTAAACAATAAAAAATTCACATGATTGCTTGTATACAAATGTAAGTGCCGATTAGAGATTCCGGTGTTTTTCAGTTCCCGTAAATCCCGTGATTAGCTTGTACTAATCTCGCGATCCTGAGAAACTTTAAATTTCGAAGTGAAAGAAGTTAAAACTTGTCTTACAAAATTTGATTACAATAAAAGCTTTTCAATTTCCAATAAACTTGGTTTGAATTTCGTTATATGTACTTAGGTACCTGGATCTTTGGTGGTAGGGCTCGCGTGCATCTGCTACCCCTAAATTTGTTCGATAGCCAAAAAAATTAGTTATCTATATTTTTTATGCTTTCTATTATATTTAATATAAAATTTACCCGCACCGCGAGCGCTTTGAAAATTACGCTTGAAGAAATAAATACACTTTTTCAAAAATTTCGTATAAAATGTTTAAATTGTTGCGCCATTCTAATGCTTACGTTTCCTCTACTCCACGTCAAAGGCATCCAAAAACACCACCAACACTAGAATTCGTAGAAAAAACAGGATATCGTATTGGAAAATCGTCGAATGACTGAAAGAGATTTTAGAGATTTACATACTGAAGTATTGGGGTTCAGAAAGCTGTGTGTGCACAATGGGTGCTACCTTCGCCAACAATGGAACAAAAACACATTCGAGTGCGACTTTCTCAGCAACATTTAGAGCGTTTTCGAAAGGAATAAAGTGGATTTTGTGCGTCAATTCATCGCTATGGATGAGTCTATCACGTGATCCTAAATCAAAACAAGAGTCTAAAGAGTGGTGTGAAACCTGGTTCTTTAGCTCCGAAATGAGTTCCTTGTCCAGAAATCAGCCAAGAAGGTGTGAGCAACAGTTTTTTGGGATGCGAATTTAATTTTGTTTGTGGATTACTTGCAAACTGGTAGAACAAAAAATCATGAATATTTAGACGAAATTGAAGACAAAAATTCGTGAAAAAGACCCAGTTTGCGATAGAAAAAAATTATTTTTCATCAGGACAATGCACAGAGTCACAAGAGCATTTTGACAATGGCTCAAAACCATGAATTAAAGTTCGAATTGTTACATTTGGTATTCACCAGATTTGGCCCCTAGCGACTTCCATCTGTTTCCAGTCCTAAAAAATGCATGCGCGGAAAGCGTTTTTCATCAAATGACGAGGTCATAACAGCTGTGGAAGCGTCTTTTGCTCTTCCACTTCCAGATTCTTACTTCAGGGCTGAAATTCATAAATTGGAATCTCGTCGGAATAAGTGTTTGATTTTTAGGGAGACTTTACTGAATAATAAACCATAAGATTGTGTTTTTCTTATCAAACCGCAAACCTTATTTAACATACTAGGTTGCCTGAACATACTACATACCTAAATGCAAATTCTTATAGGAATACGCTTTTTTTAATAGCTGGATATATCCTCTTTCGCTTGATATCCTTTCTAACATCATAAAATATTTAAAAAATCGTTTTAAAAAAATTAGTTTTTTTAAACTTTAAAGCGTTTAAAAAAATTAAATTGATGTGAAAATGAAAAGCTACAAAAACTGAAAAAAGTTGATTTTCGTCGCATGATTTTATATTACAAAAATGGCAATTAATTCAAGAGGCGGCATTTATTATGCTAAATACAGCACAATCCCGCTAGAGTGAAATAATTCGTGCAATACCTGTAGAAACAAATTAGGAATTTAAAGACCCTTGAAAGGCCTTTTCATTCGTAAAATAAGCACATTTTATTGTTATAATTTAAATTTAATCAACTTTTTCCAAAAAAAGTTTTTAATATAGATTTGTGTCTTTCTGCTTTGAAATACTCTCTGAAAATTTTATTTATTTATCAAGAGAATTCTCGTTTTGCTCGGTCCACTCGATAGTTTTGTCAAAAGTTGTGACAGATTTTGACAACAATAAGTTTTTTATTGAATTATTAAGGCTTATTCACTCTACTAACCCGCTTTAGCTGAATGGATCGGTGAGTGACTACCATTCGGAAGAGCAAAGGTTCGAATCTCCGTGCATGAAACAGCAAAAGTTTAGAAAAAGTCGCCCCTCGGCAGGCAATGCTGAACCTTCGAGTGTATTTCTGCCATGAAAAAGCTCCTCATAAAAAAACATTTGCCGTTCGGCGTCGGATTAAAACTGTAGGTCCCTTCATTTGTGGAACAACATAAAATCGCACGCCATAAATAGGAGCAGGGGGTTGACCAAACACCTAACAGAAGTGTATGCGCCAATTATTTATTTATTTTTTAATTTTTACCCTGTGTTTACGTATTCACTCCACAGAGTACGCAATGAAGGAAATTTGGTATTAACTCGATCAAGGAGTTCAGTTAGCCGGCGATCATTCAATTCCGATTGTACTGCATTTAAAGAGGTTTAGCTCGCAATTCTAAAGACAAGCTCATTGGTGCTGAATTTCTATTTTTTCTTTATTATTTTTTTGTTTTGAATATTTAATTTTTTCAATTTTATTTCAATATTATATTTATAAATCACAACTAGAATGCGAATTTATGCAGACGATTAAAATACATCATTGAATGTGGAACATTATAAAACAGGTGAAGTCCTCGTACTTTCTGTAGACCTTTTCTTGACGCGCACTGTGCATTCTTATATTTTTTTTAGCGTGGTACATATGTATGTATGTTCATATGTATTCCGCAATATACGCCTATTGCAAGGTGTTTGACCGTGAAAAGTAGTGAAGGTACAAAAACATAAATTCGAAACATGTGCACATACATACATACATATGTACATACATGCATATGTACATACATGCATATGCATGCCTGCATTATGCAATGTTTTTCGTGGCGCTGTAGTAGGCATGCAGACGGTGTGTGAACAGAATATACCTATGTACTATAAGTATATATGTATGTAAATACTATATATATTTACATAGTCTACTATGCTCTGCTTAAAATACTATTACATTCTTTCTATTTTGCAATATGTTTTAATTTTTTTTTAACTTTCTCAAATATTTGTACACCTTTATGGATATGTTTTTAATCATTCGGAAATTAACTAAAACATTATTTAACAAAAACAAGAGTAAGTGCGCAATAATCTCCTATATACTTTTCATTTACCTAAGAAATTCATAAATATATGTACGAATGCATAGAGAGAGGCCCTACTTTTATGCCACTTTCGAAAGGTAGAAAATCACTCGAAGGGTGAAAAACCTTAATTTAAAAAAATGTCCATTGCTTTGTTATATTTTATTAAACATACATACACGCATACGTATACACATACACTGTGCTCAAAAAGTGAGGAGAAATTTTAAACTTAAAATACGCGGGCTTATTACTACGTGCAATATTTTTTCAAGTTAGTAATCCTGCCATTGATATCTGTGTCAAGTTACATGCCAACATTCATATTCGTTGAAAAGTAGCGCACGTGCTTTGTGAAGAATAAAAAGTGAATTTAGCAATGACGTCGTTGTTTTGTCTGATTCCGTGCGTTGAACAAATAAGTTGCATGACATTTTTTTTACCGAATTTTTTTATCGAATTTCTTCTGCAGAAACATTGCGAGTGCAGCAAAAGCCCTTCGGTTAAGTTTAAAAATGTTTATGTTTATATTTATAAATGATCTAAAAGTCATTCATACGATGTAGAAAATGTGGGAGATCAAATTCGTCCGAGATGATTATGAAAACATAAACAACACGAACAACATGTCAAGGCAATAAAAGAGTTGATGTTCATACATAAATATTACATTGATAACACGAGTCTTCCGAGGAAAATTTTATAATCGGCTCTTCCGAGGATAATTTTACAATGACTCCGACGTTTTTCTAACGATTTAAAGCAATCTTGGTGATACTCCGAAGTTAACCCTTCCAATACCGCGGTATAAGCTTACTTCAGCTTTGGTGCGACTTCATCTTGGAGAATAAGAAAATTTGCGGAGGGTAGTCTCGGGGCTCAAGAGTGGATGTGGCAATATTAAAATTGTTTTGCTTTGCCAAAACCTTTGCATAATGAACGAGGAATGGGTCGGTGCATTGCCGTGGTGTAAGATCCAGTCATTCTCAGCAAGTTCGGGTAGCACCGATGCCTATATAAAACTGTCTAGCTATTGTATGATTGGCATGGACATGTTCATCAATGATGCCGCGTATATATTATATAAAAAAACGATCAACATAGCCTTCAGCCGCAACTTCGTGAACATTTTTATTTGACCGCTTGGCCACTTCCTATCCTTTTCCACTCTATGCTGACTTTGCGTACAGGTTTTGGGGTCAAATATTTAGTCTAGTGGATATTTTCGAGGTCCTTTCGTCAGAGTTCGCTAAAAATGGGATTACATCACGTTGCTCGTCACGTCAGAAACTCATTTGAACGGCGCTAGTAAATAAGTTAATTCCATGCACCAAATTACTACCGCCTTCAAGATTTTTAGTTTAAATTTTCACCTCAATCGTAATAACTCATATAAAGTTATTAATAGTGTAAGATTCAAGCTTTATTTTGAGTATAGGTTGATGTCTCCAACACGTCAAGGTTTGAGAAATAGTGGAAGGTATTTACTGCCCATTTATTGGTAATAGCATATTTCAAAAAAAAAATTGAATTTCAGTTCCTGTAGTAAAATTTATTATAATTAGAGGACGATCGAACATCGATTTTAAGACCGAATCGAACATTTTCAAGGGGCCAAATAATAAACCTGCAATGATTCTTTAAAAATCCTAAGCACTATAAAGATCGAATTAATTCGTCGTTCGCCTCAGAGCCCTGATTTGGTGTCTAATGATTTCTTTTTGTTCCCGAACATCAACACCTGAAGAAGCCGTTAACGCCTTTAAACAGCTCGTTTTGGAGGTATCAGACTTCTTAGTGGCAAAAGTGTTTTGGAAATTGGTTCAAGCGAATGCAAAAGTGTATTGATTTCTAAGGAGAATATTTTGAAAATCAATAAAGCTATTTTGATTTTTACTTTACTGTATTTTCATTATTGGGCATAAAATTCTCATTATTGGCCGCAACCCTCGTAGTGCTTACATACATACATCACGGAATGATGATGTGATATTTTAAAGCAATTTTTTCCAACAAAGTATGTGCGTATCTATGTTTTTGAATGCTGGTATCAAGTATTCCGAAAATGCTACAAAAACTTAAAGTTTGCTCGGCCAAAACTCGTTCTTTTTTGTCGAAGTCGAACCGAAACCTAACAGAACTTTTGTGGCCGAATCCGATTGTCATTCTCTTACTATAATCAAGCAAACACAACTACGGAGAAAATGGAAAAAAATATTGCTGTTCAGAAAAATGTAAAAAGTTCGAGATAGGATGACAAATAGAAAGTCCAGAATTCTATAGAAGCATTTTATACGGCCAGCGAATTTTATGCGCGATATATAAAGAAATTTTCAAAGCCCTTTTTTCAAATTTTTAAAATTACAACAAAAATATGTGCTTTTGCCTTTGTTGTTAATTTAGGGACTTTCTTAATTAAAAAATCCTTACCTGAATTCAGTGCAACGGGACGTTTCAAGGAGTGCCGCATATGAATTTCCATTCTACTTATTGTTGTTGTTGTTACTGGCTGTGGACTGCTTAGTCTCTGGACATGAGCACGGGTATAATATTTTCTTAAATCCATTGTAAGAGCGAAAATTAATATTTACTATCTATTTATTTCCTTGCACGAGTATGTGCCTATATTTTCTGTATAGGTAAGTACTACTTGTTTTGATTTTTGTAAATTTTTTAGTACTTTGCTTTTTAATTTTTGCAGCTTTAACGCGCCAATTAAAATTTATTAATTATTAATTTTATATCATTTTTGGAATAGCTTTCAATATCGATAGTTTGGTTTTTAACTTATCACTTTTTAATTCCAATGCTAATTAATTTTTAATACTTTCTTTGTGCTTATTTCTTTCATTTCATTAAACTCCTTTTATAGATTTTTTTCGAATTTTTTTTGTACTTTATCCTTTTTTGTTTTGCTTTTTTAACTCAACACTTTTTAAAATAATTGCTGGATTGAAAAAATTTGGTTTTTATTTTTACTTTATTGTTTCAGTACTAACTTTTTGTTTTTGTTTTTATATTTATAGTTTGGCTTTTAACTTAACAATTTTTAATAACTCATGATAATTGGTTTTTTTAACCGATTGGATAATTGTTTAGTAATTTTTTTTAATGAGTAAATTAGGTTTTCACCTTACACTATCTAATTCCAAAGCAACCAATTTTGGAATCTTTGCATAATTTTTTTTTAACTTTTTAACACTTTATTTTTTGTGTTTTTACTTTTTTAATTTGACATTGTTAAAATAACTGCTCAATTGATTAATTTTTTAGTGCTTTTATTTGTTGTTTTTACTATGTCTCGTTTATTTTTGAGTAACTTAATCTTTGTTTTGGTTTTTTCATTGATAATAACTTAACCCTTTTAATGCCGGATCAATTTGCTAATGAAATTCTTAAATTATTTTTTCATAATTTATTTATTCATATTCATTTTATTTTCGTTGCCTTCATTTGTTAATTTTTTAGTACTTTATTTCTTTTTTTGAATTGAGCTATATTGGTCTCTTTAAAATAAAATCACAGTCAATTACACATACTCAGTCTCCTAATTTTTAATTTTTATTTTGGCTTAAACACCTCAGCTTTCACTTCTTATTTTAGACATATTTACACCACACTGATTATTGTGCAAGCTACTACCGCTCCGATATAATAAAAAATATTAGAGGCACAATTATACATACATACAAATGTATACACGAGTATCTTAGTTAATCAGTCGAGGTTTAATGCGACGACACTAAACAAACAACCTTTAACTAAAATAAAAAATAAAATAAAACAATAAAGCTGCAGGTAAATTAAAGATACGCGAAAATTCTGTTTATTGAACTTATTATTGTTGTCCCCAACGGCAAACTAAACTCATTATTCCATTGCATATGCAAGAGAGTACTCTTCCTTGTCACCACCAACAGCAGTAGCAGAACAATCGTCGCCGCCGCCGCTGCCGTTGCTATTGCACTGTTGTTGCTGTGTTTATATTGCAGCAACGCGACTTATGGATTGTTTTTACAACGTCGTTGGCATTATTATTATTGCTCTTAGGCACTTTTATTGCTTTCCTCTTCGCTTGCACTTTACCGAAAAACTTGTGCACTTAACAAATGTTTAAGGAAGCAGCAGAACAGTTGCTACTGCCTATATTCAGCATATGTATGGATGTATACATATGTATAATAAATATAATTAAAGGAAAGAAACAAAAAGAAAGAAACCAAAATCATTAAATAACTCGCGCTATACCCAAACGCTGCCAACGGCTATCTGAGCGTAGATAAATTTTGCCGATTGAGGCGGAAAAGCGGAAAACACCGCACATGTATGCCTACTAAATGTGTAGCTACCCACCTTGTCGGAATTGTGTAGTCTAATTGTATATAACCTTGACATGTACTTAAACTGAGCAAATGGCTTCATTGAAGGCATGAATAATGTGGCCAATTGTACTTCTTTTAGGAGTGCATTATTTCTGTTTGGGTTGCTGCACTTCGTAGTTCGCACTTTAGCCAAGTATATTTTTAAAATTTTTAACTGTTTCTGTTCTCTTTAAGTTAAGTTTTCTTTAACTGATTTAAAAAATTTGAAGCTACCCTAGTCATCTCAGTTAAAAAATGTGCTTAAAGATCAACAGTTAGCTTGTATTTTCTTAAGTAAGTGAAGTTTGGGCAGTTGAAAAAACTCGTTTTGAAGTCGAGACATTAAAATGTTTAATGGCTGTGAACTTTAATTTAGATCTTAAACGCATCTACGCTTTTAATTTTTAAAAAACACAATCTACCCTTTTGCCATAAATTAGCAGCCTGGAAAATATGATAGTGTAGGGATAGTAATGAGGAATTGTTGAAAATAAATATCCATAATTACATATAAAATTTCTTAATTTTTTTTTTTTAAATTATCTCAGCTTTACGAAACTCATAGAATTAAAAGTTCATTTTACTATTTTTCCTTTTTTGTATGCTATTTTGTACCGTTGATGAGGAAAAGTTTAATTTTTAATCAATAAAATTGATTTGTTAAATTGATAAACTCTGAATGGTTTTTATATAATTTTACAATTTTCTTATTACTCTTAAACCATTTTTGTTCGCAGCGCTGTGGGAAATTCCTTAAGAAAATGGCGACCGCTTTTGCAAAGATTTTTACTTCTACTACTTTTACTCACTTAATTGGGGACTTATAAATTCATTGTCCATTTTGTCAGATTAGCACCAGTTTTCGAGGTAAGGACACCTAAAAATTTCTTTTGGAGCCGCTGAGAGCTCATTTAGAAACACTCTTACGAGTACATCATTTCTCAACATACCGTTATACTTGTATATTTATTTATCAGCGAATATGTTGCAGTGGTGCAGTGAAGAATTAAGAAAACTGTCAAAATCAGCTGATCGAAAACGAAAATCAATCAGTAAAATTGTATGCAACTTTCTTAGAATAGTTTTCTCAACTAACCTCTAACATAACAGCTTACTTTGTCATGTCACATTATCGTTTTCTATTAGTAAAGCTCACTTTATTGGTTAAATGGAAAAACGATCCTTAATTCCCTTTCATTTATCAACGATGTACACATAACAGACTGTCATGGAAACGAAAATATGTTTAAAGAGCAGATACATACATTTCCTTCCAATGCCTTTCCTTTTACTACTACAACCAGAAGGTGTTATATCAAATACATACTTTCAGAGTTGGAACATTTGAACGCACAGCATGTGCATTACATCCCGAGTATGTAGAGCCTTTTCTGTTAGAGAATTTACAGTCGCACGACTATACTCACTTATCTCCGATTCTCACTCTTTACTCAGAGCAAACCTTATGGAGCTTCGAGTTGTGACAGAAAGAGAGTTAGGTTTGGTGAGACCGAATACCTCGGTTTATGGGTGATTTTTGGGCTAGAGTAACAATAAAAAAAATGTTGCTCCCTCACTTTTCCCTACTTTGCAAGTCCCTGCCAGGCAGTCTTTTTGTTGCCACTGAGATGATTGGGCCCAGCAAATATGTTATCTTACAAATGAAGATCTCTACAATTTTATGCTGCTTCTGAGCGGCAGCTATTTCTTATGTCGCAAAATTAAAACTTGCATTTGCGAACTTCCTAATACTACGTTAGTGACGGAGAATTGATCTTATTTTGCTTGTCAGAAATCCAAATCGTTATTTTAGATTTATGATGGGCATAAAAGGCATAAAAGTATATGGAAAATATATGGTAATTAATTTGAAGTTAACACGATTTCCTGCAGGGTTAATACTCTTATGCATACATGTCAGTATGTGCATACACTTATAGGCTCAATTTCTCAAGGTGTGCAAATGTAAATTCCTCTACTGCGGGCGTCACTGCCAATATTGCTGCTACTGTATGTACAGCCGGGTTGTTGGCTTGCGGCCGCAGCACTGTGGCAATGTTCCACTGTCAGTGTCAGTAGCTAGTAGACACGCTTAAACATAATGCATTTCAACGCACGTGTGTGCAAATTCAACTTGTGCACTTTGCAAAATATTATAAATTGCAAAAACAAGAAAAACATATAAACAAACTGATAAATTGTAAGTAATACAAACCGCATTTGAAAGTTTCTAGGAACGTTTACACGGCCACATGTGACAAAAAATTACAATGTCGGCATATTTACTTTTTCTACAACTAGCAAACCCGGCCCCCTTCGCTGGGCACACTAAAATAGAATAGATATGGTTTAGAACAGAAAATATATGTTTTTCATATTATTTATTTCTTTATTCGTTATTCAAGCGCTTTGGCATAAACAATTTTTACATGTTGCACTTACGTTTTTTCCTTATGGCATCCAAATCAGAAAGAAATATTGACACATTGTAACTCACACTGGCAATTTGACAGTTCAGTTCCGCCCCAAGCGTTAAAAAAGTAAGCGACATTATGGCTGGTTCAAAAGAACGCTGTACCCGTTGCCAGTGCTCCGAATTACAACCAAACTTTACGAAACCCATTTTCAATACTTACTTAACTATGTGCGTAAGTTTGGTTTAATTCGGTGCAAAGACACGGCGGGTCCACGTTTTGGCATATATTTCGAGACCCTAGTCATCAATAGGTATGAAAATTACCCCGTATTAAAGCACTTATCAACAGCTTTCATTTGATACCCATATTGTACATACACAACCAAAGGTTACCCGGATCCACGTTTTGATCTATATCTCGAGACCCCAGTCACGGAGCGGCATGAAAAATACTCTGTACTAAAGCATTCACCAACAGCTTCAATTTGATATCCATATTGTATAAACATATTCTAGGGTCCACATTTTGGTCTCTATCTCGAGACCCTAGTCACGGAGCGGCATGAAAAATACTCTGGACTAAAGCATTCATCAACAGCTTCCATTTGATACCCATATTGTACATACACATCCGAAGGTTACCCGGGTCCACGTTTTGACCTATATCTCGAGCCCTATTTCCAAAATAAACTATAATCCATGTTACTCGTGGATGATGTAGCTTTCGAATGGTGAAAGAATTTTTAAAATCGGTCCAGTAGTTTGTGAGCCTATTCATTACAAACAAACAAACAAAGTTTTCCTCTTTATAATATTAGTATAGATAAATAAATATGTACATATGTACATACGTATATGGTGCATATTATACAGTGGTTCAAACAATTGCCCGTACAACTGATAACAATGCAAAACGCAGGCTAGCTGGGTTAGAACCAAGTTTGTATTAATTGATGTGCGAATCTTTTAAAAGGTCTTATTTCGATAGATACACCCATTACCTGTACATTTAGTGAAATAAAATTTTATTTGGAGGTGCCCAATAATATGAATTCAAATCCTATGTATACCCAGCAGCAGAAGTCTGCGTACAATGATGATTTTTACATTATTCATAATGATTTTTATGCAAAATAATTTTCATTATTTTTTCATAAAAATATTGTTCGCTCAGTGGAAAAGAAATATTAAAAGTTAATGTGAATTTTGAGTCACTTGAAATGAGCACTTTGCAGACGAAAATTGCATGTACTATACAAATGCGTAGCCGAAATTCTGAGTAAATTTAAAATTTGATTAACAAAAATTTTAATCCGTTGAATATTTTGAACTTTTCGAAAATTTCCAGCTTTGATTTATATGGTTTAAGTTATTGAAGAACTACATTTTTATAAAAAAGTAATCCCAATTATTTAGAGTAAATATCACTGTGAAAATTGTAAAAATAATCATTCTACACATACTTCTGCTGCTGGGTGTAGGTGCAAGTATATGAGCCATGACACATCAATCTAATTGAAAAAATATTTTCTAGTAACACACACGGAATATGCCCTAATTGTGCGGATGAGGAAACATTAAAACGAGTTAGATTGAAACCATCAGGAATTCGAAAATTAGACCTATTCGTTGCCTGGTGTTTTAAATTTAGGAGATGCTATTGAAAAAATCTCTGTAAATGCATGACTATTAGGATGGTCCAACAAATTTTATTTTTCTGATGGTAGCTTCGAAACTTGTTCTATGATTTCAAATGAATATATTTTATTTATTTATTTTTGATTAATATTTATCGGTGACGATAACGCTTTGAAATTTATCATTGAATTCCCATGTGAAAAAAGTTTTCCGAAAATTTTGGTATAAACTAACTAAAAGCGATATTATTTAATTCACTCTTTTAATTTCCCTTCACAACTGACGCAAAAAATTATACTCTATGCTTTATTAAAAAGAAAAATAGTCTAAACTATTTTTTATAGACCCCCTGAAAATGGGTGGCGTAAGGAACATTAATAATTCAGGTTCGTATATTACTAGGACAATTTCTATGTCCCATATTTTTTAGTTCACTTTAAAAATATTTTAAATTAAAAAAAAAATATGGAGGATGGAAATAAGTTTCCGTCCTTTCTTAGCCAAAATTACGATTTTATATTATATGAAGTATATGCCATTAGAAGCTACAATTTTGCTTTCCATACAATCATTTCAAAATATCACCATTTTTGGCCTTTACATGAGAAAAGAAACTAAAAAGTTCGACCCAAATTGGGGGACATCAGAATTCTTTTAGAGGTATGGTTCCTTCGGCAAAGTTCTTATTTTGATCCCTAGAATACGATTTTCACAGAGCAATGAGCGATTTTTAAAACGACCCGCCCTAATGTAGATGTATTTACTTTTTTAATTGGCGATTACACACTTTTCGGGTGTTTAGCCGAGCTCCTCCTCCTATTTGTGGCGTGCAGCTTTTTGCTGTTCCACAAATGGCCGACTCTGAAGGCAGAATGTTTTTTTTTCCATGGCATAAATACACTCGGAGGTTTGTCATTGCTTGCCGAGGGACGACCGCTGTTAGAAAAAACCTTTTCTTCAATTTGGTTTTCATGCACGGAGATTTGAACCTGCGTACTTCTGAATTGTAGTCACGCAGCAACCCATTCAGCTACAGCGGCCGAAAATAGTTTATTTTTTCTATATAAAATATTGTACTTTTTACTAGTTTACAAATTATCATTACTTAAACTAATTTATTTACCTAATGGCTATTTTGGGCATCGCTAACACCTAATGCATTCAATTCCATGTTCATAAAATAGTCGCGAACTATAAACAATATCTTGGCATAAAATCGAATCTGTATTGGCGAAGCAGAGCGAAGCGGAAAGCGAACGACTTTTCAAAGTAAATTGAAAACTGAAAAGCAAAGAAATTTATCTAATATTTAGCCGTTTACTTGCGATACTCGTACGCCGATATAAGTAAATTCTATGTTTATTGGTACACTAGCAGTCATTAGCATAAGACAACATTGGTTTAATTGAACAAACGGTAACAGTGGCCTTTCGACAGGGTTGAGTCTAACAGAATGGAGGGAAGGTTTGATTATATTATAGTTTAGTGGGATTATTTTTTGACGAGTAATGCTAATAGATTTCTGGAGTAGAATATTTTTAAATACATGGTAATGAAAGGTATTGAAGATTTGATCATGTAATGCTAGAACCAGGCGTGTAGCTTTCTCGGACAATTCATGAAAGCGTCTTTAAAAATGTGTGTTAGATAGATTTTTTAAAATTTGTTTTCAGATCCTTATGCCGATGGTCCATGTTAAGTTTTAAGAGACACTTTGCTCTTCTTCTTGCCGAAGCTTACGGATACGTCTTATGGATCCTACACCAACGAACACAAGTTTTCGAAAGCCACAGTGTTAGAGAATTTTTCAAAATGATGTTGAACGAGATCATAAGCTTCGTAGAATTGGGAAGGACCTCTCCAAGCCGCTTAAGATTTCAAATAAAGTGAATTTCAATCATTTCAAATCTTTAAGCTGATGTTGGTAAGCATAACTTGAATTGTAGAACTAAATCGCTGAAGCGTCAAATAATACGGTCGACATTAACATCATTGACCTCAACAACCGCGACAGTAAGTCTTCTTCTAGGTTATAGGTTTGTAAGTTATATAAAGAGCCAATACGGCTGGTACTGTTGAAGAAAACGCCAGACAAAAAATGAGTATCTTTGCACAAAGGCTCATCGGTGGATGTGCTGGTAAGAAGTAAGCGAGAAAGACTGAAGCTAACTGGAACAAAGTTATATTGAAGAATCGGTTTTTTAAGGAGTGTAAGTATTTAATTTGATGGCATGGATGGAACTGGTCGGCAGATGGCACGATTTTTTTTGTGCTCTGCCTGAGAGCCTTCTGAGGCCTGCGATCTGATGAAGTTTCTTCAACAAATTACCGATGTAAGAGTAAATTGGATGAATATATCAAACTAGTTTTCCTCAACTTCGATAAGACTAGCCTTATATTCATTTTTATATGTGTCGTATTCGCCTCATTGTCTTTTATTTCGGTAATTCAAATAACAGTTCCGGTTACAAATAATGACTATGTTGAAACGACTATGTCGAGAATTAATTCATCTGCTGCTGTAAAGCGAACCACAGAAAGCGCAAGAGGTCCAATCAAGCAAAAACATTTTCCTCAAGCCTTTTATAATAAAGATTGTCTCAATACGAGTAGACCATCGAGAACAAACCTATGAAAAGATTGAAATCCACCTACATATATTCTTCTCGTAATGTAATTATTTCTAGCAGTAGAGTCATAGCGGAGAAATATACGCTTTTCGGCCATTTGAACTCTAGAGGTAGTATACACGATAAAAATGTATGTTATTTTGTGCTTTCTGATTCTACTTTCTAAGAGCTTCTAGACATGCTCAATTGGGTTCAGATCCGGTGATTGAGCTGCTTACAGTGGTAAATAAGCCATTCTTACACGAGATAAGATGAGTGTTTTAGGCCATTGTCTTGTTGATGCAAGGCTATGCAACTATGCACCCCCAAACTATTGCATCTCCTCCTCCATGCTTAACGATAGGAATACGATTTTTTTCATTCTATTCTGTATTTTCTTTTCAACAATACTTTTGGAAGCCCATCTGATCCGCAAACATTAAATTTCGACTCATCACTGAATATGACGTTTTCCCAAAAAGAATCTGGCGCATTTACATATATAGCATTTGGCGAACTCCAATCTCTTCTTTCTGTTAACATCTGAAATGTAGGGCTTGCGGCGTGCCACTCTGCTATGATAACAAGCTTTTTGCAGACAATTATGGACTGTTTATAGGCTTACTTTTTTATGCAAAGACTCTAGAATAATTCGGCATAGAATCGTGGAGGTTATTTCAGGATTTTGCGCGACTGATGCTACTATGTTGAAGAAGTCAATAATTTTCGCCCTCCGGCTTGGTGGTGATTAGCTTCCAATTTACCAGTATTAGTAAAAACACAAACGATTTATACTGTTACCTTTGTAGCAACAATATCATGAACTGAAAGTGTACGAATAAATGTTTTGCAGCGTTTTGCTACGTCTGCCTGCTTTCCTTGGAATATTTCAGTGTGAGTTGAAATAACGGAAGTTTGGTTTGCGGCAATTCATCAGGAATGTAACATTCTTACACCGAAAAGTGTAAACCACTAGCTCTGACGAGATAGACAATCAGCGCCATACACTTTTTTCATCATTACCGACTTTAAGACAAAAACTTTATATTAGCTCTTTGTTTGAAACTCATTTTTGTACCGATGACACAAACACTTTACTTTATACACTGGAAGTCAGCTAGGGATGTCACTTCCAACGCACTAACTCATTAAAATATTGCAATTGGCAATACGAGTATAAAGTATAGGGTTTTTAATAGGTGCGCTTCAACTTTTTTCCGATAGGGAGGGCGAACGACGCAATATTTTTTATTTTTCGCTTGTCATTTGTAAACTTCATTAGTATACATTTCATCATGGAACGCTACACACTTGAGCAACGATTCCAAATCGTGCAAATTTTTTATGAAAATAATCGTTCTGTTGCTGCTACTTTAAGAGTATTACGGCCATTTTACGGCCGTCATTACATTAACAAGCCGTCCCGTTTTGGGGTTATGTGAAGTCATTGGTCTACAGTAACAAGCCGGCGACGATTTGTGAGGTCAGAGCCAATATTGAACGCGAAATTGCTGGAATTTCGGCCGATTTATGCAAAAGAGTGGTCGAAAATTGGGTTCAACGATTGGACTTCGTAAAACGTTCATGCGGTGGTCATGCAAAAGAAATCGAATTTCATACTTAAATGTATATGTTCAAACTCGATAATAAAAAAAAAATTGGTTAAAAAAGTCAAACCGTTTGTGTTTTATTCAAAAAAGTTCAAAAGTTGAAGCGCTCTTACTGAAAAACCCTATATATACCAACATATGTTTTTTGAAGCTGCATTAGAGGAAGACCAGTATCAGTTTTACAAATCTATTTGTCAAATACATTAATTTTATACGTTAGCGAAGACGCGGCTACTACTCGTAGCTAGTAGAAACCTATATCGGGTGTTTTTTTAGCTACATGGAAATTATAGATATCGATAACTATGGTTTGACAGCCGATAATGGCAAATTGTGTTGACATTTCTGTTCAGTGAGGTTTGACAGCCATCATGAATCGTTTAACTCATCAAGTTAAT
This sequence comes from Anastrepha fraterculus, assembly GCA_037575425.1. Taxonomy (NCBI): domain Eukaryota; kingdom Metazoa; phylum Arthropoda; class Insecta; order Diptera; family Tephritidae; genus Anastrepha; species Anastrepha fraterculus. The sequence continues at coordinate 101,213 of JAYXIM010017852.1, read as the reverse complement.
AGGGCGAAGTGTTGAAGAAGACGCCGAGATATTGATTCGTCGTCGTTTTTAACTGGTTGGCCTTTGTCCTTCGACTACTCGGACTTAAGGATCTTAGCTTGCGTGTCTATAAAATACAGCTGGTGCAAGAATTGAAGGAAAATGACCATCGTTTGCGTCGCATTTTTGCTAACGGGGATTATTTAGATTTATTATTCAGTTTTATTGGAAAAAGTAGTCAAAAAGTGGATTGATCGAATAGTGACATGAAATTATCTACCAGATTATAAAAGAAAAAATAATTCCAACATTACTGCTGTTTTTTATTATCAGTTTAAGTTCTCAAGCTCAAAAAAAAAACATCCACGCTCGTGTCTTCAAAATGTTGCTCTTATCAGTGTCTTAAAATAATGCTTGCTTATCAACCGTTTGCGTTCGTGAACAATTATTGTTTGATCATCAAATAAATGATCAAAAAGACGAATATAAAAATATAGAAATTAGTAAATATAATACATTGAATATACCAGATATAATTGAGCCTTAAACTGTCGCGTAGCAAAAGTCCGGCATTTAGTCTAAATCGCCGTTTCTACGCTTCAATACGCACTGATTTTATCTCCAGTCCTACAAAATGATACAAATTAAACATAAGGCTAGCGGGAAAACGCTTAAAATCAATGCATTTTGGTTACGTGACCATTGTCGTTGCGGTGACTGCTACAATACGGAGACGAAACAACGCAAATACAATCTGCTGAATATACCGAAGACAGTGAAACCAATTAAAGCTCAATATATCAATGATGAGCTGCAATATGAAGTGCACTGTAAGTAAGCGATAGTTCAGATTAGACATTTTATAAGTAAGTAAGTGGCTTTATCGCGATCCGCTTCGCTGCCTCATAAAATAAATTTAAAAATTTTATTGCAACTAAAACAAAATATAAATATAATTCTTAAAAGTGGATTGCTAAACATCTTGCACATACTGTAGTATGTAATCAGGACGGTGCCTTAAACTGGTGGTTAAAGGAACATTTTTTAACAATGAAATAACTCTATTTGCCATTGTTTGATATTGCCTGTATGTTTTTAACCAACATACGAGAAAAAACCACTAGAAAATTTGACGGAATACCTGGAAAACAGCAACTCAAAATATATGTAGAGCAAAAAGAGATTATTGTGTATAGGCCGCCGAAAAGTGTTAAGGAAATTCCAGCTAACGTCCAACTACTGGATATACCCATGAAACCGGTGATATTAGGTGATAACAGTAGAATAGCTGATTTGTTTTTTTTCTTGTGATTTGGTGGTTTCAATCAAGAATTATAGATTACCAGGTTTTGCCATCGGCTATGGTTAAAAACAAAATTGTGAGACTAACTCCTGCTGCTAAGTCATCGGGTACTTGGCAGCAAGGATGATAGATTATGAAGAATGATAGATTACCAGGTTTGGCCATGCAATCAGTCGTTGCTCACACGGCCACGAAATAATGTAAGAGTTTGCAGTTGTGATTTTTTCGTATATCTCCAACACAATTTTACTTTTTCCGTAAACAAGCTGTTGTGATGACCCATGTGACATCAGATCATCAGCTGATCCTTTCAAATCCGCTGAAAGCGGGTTACCTATCTGATCTTGGCCACACCTCTAAAAATCTTTTCACCGTGGTATGGTTTCAGTGAAAGTGTTTTGCTTTTTTGTTCTTGTTCGCTTGTTTGTTTACATTCTGATTGAAATTTTGACATTCCAACCATAAAATTGTAAAAATAAAATACGTGAAATAAAAATGTTAATTTGGTTTTTGTGCCACTACTACTATCTTGTATGGATACGCCTTGCTGGATATAAGTTAAACTACCCGGCTACTGTGGTTAACAAAAAAATTGGTTCCGTACGAAACCGGTCTAAATAAGTTTAATTCTAATACTAAGACTGAAAGTTAAGCTCGTGTGCTTACAACGTGACCGTACTTGCTGAGTAGGTGTTTCCCACGGGAACGTCAATCGCTGCTCTGGTGTTTCCTCAATGATTTTTTGGTTGCACGTGTGGAGTTTTGGGTTACCATCATATTTTCGTTGGGTTGTGTGATGTATTGCATTAGATTATACAAATAATTCAAAAATAAAAAGAAACAAAATGGAGCAACTTCAAGTAAAATGTAAATGTGTCCGACCTGCAAAAGAACACTGGTCACACTGAAAAGGTAATATGCAGGGAATATCAGTGAATTAAATAAAATTATTCAAAAATATTTAATAATTTAAACCGAAAAATACCATTTTTAGAAATAATCCGGCAGTTGGACTGATGAGGGTTATTTTTTTGAAACGCGGCCGAAGACCGCTCACGCGAAAAGTAGTTCTACGCAAAAATACTGTGGATTGCGTAGCCGGAGTTGGATTGATGAGGGCTATTTTTTTGGAAGGAAACGAGTTTTTTAATAAAGACAACTACGACCACCCTACTTGATTTGCAGACATGATAATCGAATTTTTGTGGAGAAAATCTGGTTATAAAAGGCATGAGGACCCGTTTGTAAAACTGATCGAAGCAATACAATACACTTATAAACCGTAATTTATTTTAATTAATTTTAATTACTTCATTATTTTTTGTGATACGCTTAATATCATTGTTTTTAAGTTTCGATGGGTTGTATGTTTTTATTTTCAAAAATATTTCTCAATTTTAAATTACAGCAAAAGATACTGCAGTTTTACAGTAAACCTTCCTCTGAACATCACTGCATACGAACTTAATTTTTATTTTAGGTGTATGACAACACCAACGTTTCGCCAAATTACAGAACTTTAACATTAAATTACTTAAAAACTATAAGCCTCCGGCAGGTGCGGTTTTCAGTTTTATGATAGGGATACACCCCTCTATCCCCCCCTTTTAACCTTTTTTTTTCAAAGCGATATATATTAAACTAAATATTTCCCATGGAGTTAACAATGGAAGTCAACAAAGAGAAAATTTGGTACATTTTGCAGTTTCTCTTTGATAAAAGCGATAATGCAAGCCAGGTCGCTGAAATTGTGAATGGTGTTTATGGTGCCTATACTGAAACAGCTCGTCGATTCCGTTCAAGCAATTTCGATGTTAAAGAAAATCTCAAAAATGTCGATAAAATCACAGAAAAAATCGAAGTTGACCGGCATGTTAGTAGTCGTAGCTCCCAGTTTTAAATCATTTGCGTAAAAATGTTAGGTATTAAAATTTATAAAGGACTTCTATATAAGCTAAAAAATATTTTCCCACTTAATATTATATATTTAATATCCTTAAAAGCTACATAACTGATAGACGCTTCTTCGTAAAATATGACGATGAGTGCTCTGAAATCATGACTGCGACAGCTGGAGTACCTCAAGGAAGCGTACTGGGCCCCATATATATACAGCAGATATACCAACGCCAGCTACTCGAGGATCCATGATAGCTACATTTGCAGACGGCACAGTTTTATTGTCAGCCAACAACACAAGGGTTTGCAAAATGGGGCATTAAGCTCAATTAAGACCAAACACAACATTTAATATACGCCAAGAGAAAATCTGCAAGACATCCAATGTAAATTAACGGAGAAGACATAAAAATGCACTTAAGTGAAAAATAGATATTTAGGCATCACGATTCACTCAAAACTCACATAGAAACAACATATACTGAACAAGAGGAACGAGATGAAAAACAAATTCCGACAACTATACTGGCTACACAATCAGCCCCAAGCTTATTTAATAAACAAATGATATACAAATCAATAATTATACCGACATGGACCTACGGACTAGAAATTTGAGGGGCTGCCAGTAAAACAAACCTACAAGCTATACAGAGAAGTCAATCTAAGATGCTAAAGACAAACACAAACGCAAATTGGTACCTAAGAAGTGAAATAGTAAAAAGAAGCAGCAGTAGGCATATCTTGCGACTATTAGATCACAAAAACTATGAAATGAGACTGATACCGGAAATGGAACTTCAACCAAGAAGACTAAAGCGCAAAACACCCACAGATCTTGCTCGTACTATAAATAAAATTATAAAAAACTATGTTGTGTTAGTAAAATTATAACTACAGGTCCCAGCACTCGAAATGTAACCAATTAAAAATGCCATAAATTTAGTTTGGAAAATTACTTTCATTCAATTCAAAGTAAAAAATTGTGAAAATAATACTAAATTTAGAATCAATTTACTTTTGCTCAATATGAACACCTTCTGAATTGACTATGACCTTGACAAGATCCAGAAACGAATCGCAAGCTGCTCGAATGTGACTTGCAGGTATGTTTGTCAGCCCACGACTTTAAAGCAACCTCCAGAATACTTTCCCGATAATTTTTATTACGCATTTACCTTGACGCCAGGCTCGATCAAAACGATTGGAGAGCGTCCATTTGCGGTTACAACGGCCTAAACTATTACATGTGGCGAGTGCTGCCTCCTGGTGGCCAATCGATGACTCTAATTATCGTATGAAAAGTCGGCCAAATAAACCCTATCGTTTTGGGAGTTTACGAATTGATCAATTTGTTAAAAAATGTCTCGTCAGAAAACACAGTTTTCGGAAATTGACCGCTTTCGGCCAAGCGAAGCAACTCTTTCGCTCTCTCAAGTCTGACGTATTGCTGCTTTGGTGTGCGATAATGCGCCTTTTGGATCTTGCAGGGCTTGACTTAGAACTTTGAACACTTTTTGAACCATCTCACGTGACATTGCAGTCTTTTGATGACCACCTCCATGACGTTTCGCGATGCTACCAGTATCATTGTAACGAGTAATGGTGCGATAAACAAAAACTTTATTTACTTTTAGATGCTCGAGCTCACGAACAATTCCTGGTTATGATTTTCCAAATATAATGCAATCGCACTATTACTATTACTATTAGCCAACTAAAAGACAGCTGATGCCCGTGCATCGGGCCCGCGAGTGGTCTAAAGTTGGTTACACTTCGAGTGCCGAACCCTGTAAATACCACCAAAGACAATAATGTTCTATTCCAAAGGGAAGGGACATTTTAATTCCAAGCCCCAACACCAATTACTTATTGTTAATATTAATAGATTGTAGTTTATAATGGAAATAAAAAAAATTATAAAACTTCATCCTCGTTTTACTGCCTTCTATACTTGCAAATAGTAATAAGTTATACATATATTACTCAACAATCTAAAAATTATTTTAGCTTCAACTAACATAGCATATCTTGCCGCAGTTTCAAATAAAAAATCAATAATTGTTTGCTTTGAGCCGTGGGAAAGGGCGATAACAAAACTAACTTGCACTGGACATATTTGCGAATATATCAACCCACTTGCACAATTTGGGGAACACCCTTATACATTTTTTTTATACAGTACTTATATTTACACATAATATTGTATGTTTATGCATACTTAGCGATGTAAACATAAATTATCTTACCACCATTTCAGGGAGTGATGGCCACACATCCATCTATGATATTGATTTCCTACACGGCGTCCAAGTTGAACACGTAATATCACATGCCCAAGAGTCGACTGTGCGCATACCCTGGAATCATGACTTCATAATGGCACACGAAGAGCACTTGCGCACCACACTCGCTGAGTTGGTCACTTCAGAAGAATCCGTGCGGAAAATTGTGCAAAGTCTGATACGCTATGGCATCGCTTTTATTGATGGCGTGCCGCTCAATACTACAATGACCGAAATGGCTGTGCGTCGCATTTTTCCGCCGATGAAAACATTTTTTGGTGAAATGTACACTTTCTCAGATGTACAGGATCATGCAGACACCGCTTACACGAAGCAATATCTCGGTTTGCACACCGACAATACGTACTTTTGTGATGCTGCGGGCCTTCAATCATTGCACTGCCTTCAACATGTCAATGGTACGGGTGGTGAAAGTTTCTTCGCTGATGGTCTGCATGCAGCACTGGAGCTAAAACGACTTAATCGGCGTGCATTCGAGGTACTCACACGTGTACCGGTTCCCGCCGAGTACATTGAAGAGGGTCAACATCATAAGCATTCGGCGCCTATTATACGTGTCGATCCGATGAGTGGCGAAATAGTGCAGCTGCGCTTGAATGTGTACGATCGTGCAGTCTTCGATAGCATTCCACAAGAACAAATGCAAGATTTCTATGATAGTTTTCGTGATTATTTGGAAATTGTACAGCGCATTGATAATGAGTGGAATTTCAAGCTACAACCTGGCACGGTGGTGATTTTCGATAATTGGCGCGTATATCACGGACGACACGCGTATACAGGTCAACGCATGATGACCGGTTGCTATGTGCAGCGTACAGACTTTCTGAGTAAGGCGCGCGTTTTGGGCATCATAGACTGACATGTGCAACTTAAAATATAATGTAATTCAATAACCATTTATTTGTGTTATATTTTCATGAATAAAACAGATGAGCTTCACATTGTTTTAATGAAATATTCTACTGACTACTTTTTTGACATATGTCTGTATGTACATATGCTCGTACATATAGTATGTATTAAGTTGAGTATGTATTAAAAGTAGTTTATGTCATGAACAGATATTTGTGAAAACTGAGATATGGGAATATATAAAATGTCTAGAGACAATTACTAACTATTAAATATTAGAAAAAATGAAGATGTAGTAGTATTTTTAGTACGAGATTTCGAAGTATAGTGAATTGATTGCGAGCAATTTTGTGCCCGTCATCTTTGTCATCTTATAGCGATGCTTTAATGATGGTTTGATGACGATATCGTTTTTTCCTGGGTTGTATATCCCTTTCTGGAGTCTCTGGTATATCCTGAAAAAAAGAATAAATAAAAAAATATTACGAAGGTATTGAGTTGATTATTTTTCATAAGGAGCAAGATGCATCAAAAAGGTGGCGGTAGTAGAGTAGTTGATTTAACTTTTTTTATAATTTCATATTCTCTCTAAAGTGTCAAACTTTGTTTACCTTTTACGTTGATGTTGTCTAATGAATGCCTGCCAAAACAAAATATAAATTATTATTGTTCTCGCTCTACTGCTGCAACCTTATTGATGTGCTTTAATAAGGAGTATACGAAAGTAATTATCGGGTGGTTTTTTAAGAGCTTGATAACTTAAAATGATAATACAAAACAGAAATATTGCTGGAAATATTTTTTTTTTGTTATAATCTGGTAGATAATTTCATAGCATTTATTTTTTGAATATGATATCCGGCATATGTCCGACACGGACATAGTTTTGTCTACGTTGTTCAATAAATGGTCATATGGCGTCAATGGTGGCTTGAATATTGCATAAATCGATTGTTAAGCGCGCTGTATGCCGTCGTCGATGTTTAGCTGATTAAGTTTGAGAAACAAAAATTCAGTCAGCATGGCTCGATAGCACTCGCCGTACACCGTAACGGCAGCTCCAATGCCATCAGTGCTCTATGAACTTCGCAAACAGATTTCTTTTTTTTTTAAGGTACATTTTTTTAAATTTTATAGCAATTAATGATGACATATGTACCAAACCTTAATGAACAGAAGTGTAAGCACAGTTTTCCATTCTCAGCTGTTAAACCATAATTATCAATATCGATAGTTCTCATGTAGCTAAAAAAAAACACCCCATACAAAACTTCTGACTTTAAGCGATCGATTACAATTTATTCCGCTGCTTCGCTTTCGTCAATTCAAAAGAAGTATCACGTCCCACTCGTGGCGTTTAGATCATTGAGATCCATCGGGACTATATGAACAAGTTAGCGGAGCAGCTGAATGTAAAATGCTGAAAGATATTTTAATCATCCAGACAACTTTTCTATCAAGCCCCGCAAGAAAGGTCTTAGAGAACATAGTTTACTCAACCATACACTGGGAAAAAGTAACATTTGTTAATACAATAATTAGAAATATGCTACAACGTCATTACCAATTGAATAAGATGTTGATGTTTTCTCTCTCCCTTTTCTATATCTGACATTCAATTCGATTGAATCAAGGCGATTTTATAATAATAAAGGTGATATCATTCGGACATCAACCTAGAGCCATCACCTTGAATGAATTCGCCTTGGCTTGAATTTAAAAGTATTAAGAAGTCTGGCCCCTCGATAGTTGTTACTATACCATATTCTTTATTGCAATTGATGTGAGCACTTCTGAAAGTGCAGAGTGCCGAAAATCAGTTCCCTCGTTTTTTTCGCTACTCTAATAGGTCCGTCACAATGGGGCCGTTGCGGCAACTAATTTGACTGACAGCAAAATAGATTATGTATCGAAGGGTACACATACGCAAAAACTGGCCATACGGAAAGTACGGCGAATATTGTTTTTTTTTTCGTTTTGTGGGTGAGGTTCAAAATTCCTTCGTACTTACAGCGACCGTCGCCTACTGGGTCAAGTGGTGTGCCCACTAAAACAATCCCTACTCCTCTTCTGGGGAGACTCCCTTCCCGGAACTACTTTCTGCGACCACCATATTTGTAGCCAGGCGCGCCTTCTTATGTCTCTGTCTGTGTGGCTACACTTTGTTGTACTGCGTCAAGGTCTACATTTTTTCCGTAATACGCCTTCAACGTAACTTTTAATCGCATTGCAGTTATCTTCGCGTTCAAGCATCTTGCCGATCACATTGGTCCGCGCGTCGTCGCCAATCTTCTCACTCAGGACATTTCTTTCCACGAGCCATCTGGCGCAGTTAAAGAACGTGTGGAACGTACACCTGGAGTCAGTTACTTTACCCATGCGATTTAGGTATTTCCGGAAGTATCCGTGGCCCGATAGGAACTGATACTAACAATTTGTATGGAAACATTTGCCATTGTGAGGAGCTGTACATCGTAGGGGTGGCAGGTACGCGAGGTGCAGCTGATTTGTTTTTTTTTCTTTCGCCGTTTTCATGTGGCTGTCAGCCCAGAATGAAATAAGGCGAATTCATTATTTGCTTTCTATTGTACTTTTTACTTTAAAGAATGCGCCTTGCGCACACGCCGAAAAAACAGTTCTGTTGTTCAGTTGCTTGCTCCGTCAATACAAAAGTAGTATGTGTGTCAGTTGAACCGATATTATTTTGTACAAGGGCCTTTGTAATAAAAAATGCTTCGAGCTTAACAAGAATGATGGAATATAAGAGAAGAAGGATGCTCGATTATATCAGTAATTGACCGCTAATATCACTACTATGATGTCGTAATTTATCACTTTGAATGTAGCCTATCGTAAACTACAATTTCGAATATTTTTGTGTGCCCTTATCTACATCTATGATCTTACCTATACAACTCAAGTTATTTTTATAATGCAAACAATTTTGGAAACTCATTTCTTTTCTTATTTAACATACCGTTGATTCTCTTCCAAAGTGTGCCCCAACTTCAGAACCGCTTATCATACCATTCTGCAAGAAATAACAGATATTAGATGCTTCAAGTAAAATGTGAACTTTTGACATAAGAAACTGTTGTAGTTGGTTTACAAATAATTGATGATATTTTGACCTAAGAACCAGACAACCCAATTCATATGTAAGATCGGCTGCTGAGCCCGAAAATCCACATAATTTTTCGCTGTTATAGAAATTTCAATATATCGCCAAATAACGGGTTTGAATTAAGGATAAAAAGATTTAACATACGAGGAGCTAATATTTGGAGAATTCGTTAACTGATCAGAGCAGTGATATACCAAATTAAAAGTAATTAATTTTCTACAATATATTTTACAATTTTCAATTTATATTGTAAAAAATATATAAGACAACTACTTGCGAAGGTTTTTTATTAACACATTGACTGCCAAGGCACTTTCAGCAAATAAGATGCTCTTGGGCCACAGCATTTTTTTTAAATCTCATCAGAAACGTCAAAATTGGAATTTAGGGTAGTGCTGGTAATATTTTCTGCTTAGAAACAGGCAGTTTTTAACTAATTAGTATGTCACACACATATGTTCGACGTGGCGCCTACCGACTTTTTTTAACTCAGGGCCATGGTGGACATACATATATGCACGACAAAAACATTGGCTAAACATCAAAATACATCGTCGTCATACAAGCTCTACTTCGTTTTGCAAAAACAAAACAATTTGGAGTATGTTGTTTTTGCAAACAAACACCAAACAACGTTATGTATTTTGATGTTTGAATCCGTTATTTTTGCAAACAGAAACAAGTCAAAGCTTATTACATGCTCAGAAAACAAGAAGACTTGATCGCGTTATATTGGTTGATAATATTTGTGTTACGGAATGTCGAAAAGAAAATTTTTTTTTGAGCTGCCCCGAAACCACTATAACAGAAATTTCATGGGAAGCCATATATTTTATTATTGCAATATTGCACCCGCTCACTCATCTTTGCTTGTGACGGATTGCCAAAAACAACACCGTTATCATGCCTCAGACACCGTATTCACCAGATTTGACCCCCTGCGACTTTTTCCTGCCCCCAAGATTGAAGAATCCCATGAAAGGAAGAAGGACGGCGTTTTGCGACGATTGAAGATAAAAACCGAATCGCTGAGAGAGTTCAAGCACATACGAAAAAGTGCATATCAGAACTGCTTCGAAGTTTGGAAAAATGCTGACGGAGATAAAATAGAAATTGATGAATAAATAAATATTTTTTGAGAAAAGTGAAGACTCACCTTATTTTTTAACACACTTCGTATATATGTATATAATGTATTTTCGAAAGGTACAAGGCATTAATACAAATTTTACAAATATAGAGGAATTTAGTGATCTGGTTCTTGGGGTCTTTTGGCTGTAAACTTATAATTTTATGTTTGCAAAGCACGAATTTAATGATTTTCAAAAATCCATCGAAGTTAATTCCTAATAATTAATTAAATTCAAATACATGTTAGAGCTACTCGATTTCGTAGTTCAATGCGATAAAACAAAGAAAATAAGATTCATGAAAATTTGGTAAACTACGGAAAAATCAAAAACTGGCATGAAATTGTTATGCTTAGTACATATCAGTAATTCCAAATCAGGAAGTTGTTATCATTCACAGTTAAGAGTTGATAATTTACTATATGTTAAGTCAATAAAAGTTGAAATATGCGATTATCTGTTAAGTAAATTATGAAAATCAACGATTTCTTCCAAGTATATGTTAAGTAAATCAATAACTATAAACCAAGAAATCTAAAACTCGTACAAAATTGAATTCACTCCAAACACTCCAATTTTTCTACGTATAAGGTTTTCATTGAAAGTCATCGACAGCTTTTCCAAAATTTAGAACCCCGTTAGTACAATGCATTGTTATGTCAAAAGTTCACACGTGAATATGTCAATTATTGAATAAAAATAAAAATAAAAGTTTACTAAATTTGTAGGTCTTTTCCATCCACGCAATAATGAAACATCTATGTTATCCGATTCGGACGCTGACGAAGATGAGGAAGAACTTCGCTTCAATGCAGTTCGGCTTTGGGGTCTCAGCACACTGATGCTGACAGGTTGCTGAGAATGATAAATAAAAAAATAAAAAAAATATATATATGTATGTATATTTATACTTATATTCACAAACTTTAAAATTTTTTTTATAATTAAAAAAATATAATTATATACATATATATTTAATTTATTTTTTTTTTATAAAAAAATGTTTTTTTTTTTTTTAATTTTTTTCTGATCATATAAATACTAAAATATATTTGAATTTTTCTATTTCACTTTTTTTAAATATTAACATTATTTTTAAATATTTTTTACTAACCATAGGGCGCTTACTATTACTTTGAGGTATCTTCGGCAATGGATTTGCTTGGTTCGGATAGAAAATACGCTCGGCCTTTTTAATTTTACTGTTAGCTTTCTATGCAAAGAAATAAAAAATATACATATATCACATATATTAAAAAGTAATTAAGCTCCGGGAAATCATTATAAGCCTAGCCACCTCAGTTTCTTCTTTGAAAACAGTCTGTTCTTCACGTATTGCATTTATGGTTACGTCCTTTTGTTTCAACTCTTGTTCCAAATTGAAGTGGGATTTCTGTATTGTAAAATAAAATAAAAATTATCAATATGATCACATAAAATTCAATTGAGTAAAACCTGACCTCAAGTTCCGCGAGCTGCTTCTTGCTTTCGCTTATTTCCGCTTTGAGGTGGGAAAGCTCTTCATGGCTTTTGTCACATTCATTCCGCTTGGCTTGTAATTCTTGACGAATCACATCAAGCTGTGAATATAATTTTATTAAGGCATACTTACATACACAAACATTCATACATATCACATATGTATGTATGGTATATACATCCATATGTATGAATGCGCAAAGGCAAGTGTTTTTTATTCATTACACATTTTTACCTCATTTTTCAACTCTGTCTCTTTTGCGCCTCTCTCTCTTAAGTCTTCTTGTAGCTTATCAATCGTTTGCTGAAGTTTTTTCTTTTCCTTTCCGTTGCCTAGCAATAATTCGTCACACCGCTTTTTGTATGCGATCAACTCGGAGCGTAGCTTTTGCGTGTTTTCCAGCAATCGTTGTTGTTCTTCTTTATACTTGGCAATATCTTTTTCGCCGGTTTTAATTCTAAGATATGTATATATAATATTAAACATTAATACGACGACTACGTATATATGAACTACATACAGTGACAGTCAAAATAATAGCAATGTGACGTATTGCCAGGTTTTGACTATTTATTATAATTTTTTTACAATATAATTCGTACAAAAACCATAAAACTCCATGATTCATACTTTAGACCTATTTTTAAATTATATTTTTATCAAAAAATTATTATATTAAAAAATTAAATTATATTTTTATCAAAAAATGTATTAAAATTTAAAAAAGTGAAAACTTGTCTATAAATCCCTGTGCTATAATTATTAATACATTAGTAGTATATTTTAAGTGCTCAAAATAAGTTTTCAAGGCAATATTTTGTTAATGGGGTTTTTCTTCGACATAGCTTCCTTGCGTTATGAGGTATTCTTAATTTTCTGGTAAATACTTTTGCATGAAAGCTACTGCATAAGACAAAAAACTAACCCATTATGATGGAGGTCACACACGATTGAGAAAATGAAAGACATCTTCGAGTCTGCACTATCTTAATTATCTCATTTCCCACGAGGGTCCATCCACGCAGGGACGGCCACGGAATCTCGGTCATTCCGGTTTTCAGTAAGGCCTCATCATCATGAGAGAAAAAGGCGGTTTCAAGAGAGATTGGATACTAGTCCCTTCCAGCTCCCTCCATCCAATTACATCACATCAAAAAAAAAAAAGTCGCACACACTCGTCGTGAGGGACAATGGAAGCTTTAAGGGAGACTGAGAACTAGGCCTTTCCGGCTCCCTCCATACATTCATTGCGATCGCATTCACATTCGATTTAATCATATATGTATGTACATACATATTTCAGTTAGACAAAAAATTAGTTTCTTAGTACTGGCAAGGAAACATATTACTTTAGCACATAAGATTTAAGATTTTTAATGGACACGACGCACCCGATTTTTCTATTCGGATGCGAAATGCAGGTGGCTTCTTTATACAAAACTGTATCAGAAGCAGAGGTTTCAGTTATTAGTGGAACTATCCCTATAGTTCTTTTAACACAAGAGTGCAGACGGAGATGGCAGGCAAAAATCTCAAGAATCCCAGGACCACGCTTCTCCGGCATTAAAATTCAAACGGTCACACTTTAGCAAACAAGGTGGTTCTCTGAGCAGTACGGTAGATGAAGAGCGAGACTAATACCTGATTTTAAAAAGGGGGTAAAAAGAAAGCACGGTGAGGTTAACTATTACCTCACACAGTTTTTCTTCGAACATGGGTCCTTTCCAGAAAGGGAACCTAGCAAATTGCATTTATGGAGATACTGAGTATGAGTATTCTTCAAATGCGAGAGGTTGAATACAGAGAGAACAGCTCTGAAGGGAGCTATTGGTATATTTACACCTGAAGTAATAATTAAGAAAATTACGATAGGCAAAGAAAAGTGGAATGGCGTCGCAAATTTCGTGGAGAATATTATCCGAAAAAAAGGCGTGAAATGGAAACTTATGCTGAAGAGCATTGAGCATATGTTTTTCAAAACAGGCGACTATGAACGCAGGGTGAGTAAGTGTCGTTCTTAGGACGCCGTATTGAACCTCTATCTAGAAGCAATACGGAAGCAGTATTGGGGTTGAGTAATAAATCCAATAGAATAGCTTGTCCGTAGCTAAATTGTGAGAATAACTTCGAATACCACGTCACCGGGAAATCGGCAGTGTCGATTTTTTCGTATATCACCAACACTTGACCCCACTTATGTCAGCCAATCAGTTGATTTCTTCAAAATCTCTGAGAACCGGCTAAAGAGTCTGATATTGGCCACACCACCACACTCTATAGATTAGCTCCACATATTCTACAACTCTTCTCCCCTTGTAATAGGAAACTGCATTTGTTAGTTTTTTAGAAATCTAACGATGTGGAAAAATGGTATGACTTTTTCTCTTATTCCGAAAGCTTGTTACTAATACCACAATTTTGAAATAACGCGTTATTACTTTAACCCCAAAACTTTGTAGAACACTTCCCGTAGTATGCTTATAAATTTAAAATTTGTATAAAGGAAAAGAATTATTAATTATATTATTACAAAATAAGTCATTCATTGAGCTGATAGGTTTCAACGTATGAAGTAAATTATTGTGTTCCCATTTTAACTCAAAGTCGCCAATATATCCTATCTTCAGAGCACTTTCAGAACTTAATACAATATTGAAAAAGACAGAAATTGAATATTGAGTTTTCATTGCCAGAAAGTGAATTTGTGTATCGTTGGAATAGTCATTTGACTAGAGAATATGTAAAAATGTGCATTTGTTTCAGTTTCATTATAATTATAACTTATAATTTTCACTTTGCGCAACAGAGTAATTTATGCCATAGACAAATAAACTGACTTTAATTGAATGGAATTGGAAAAAACAGCTTCTTTGCTTTATTTCATTCAAATAAATTTACCCACCTTTCATTCAGGGCCATTATAGTTCCCTCTTGTTCATCCATATTGCATTTTAAAATCGAGTTTTGCTGTGCGAGTTTATTATTTTGTTCCATTTGTTTTTGTAAATTGCTCCGATGACGATTTATGAACGCTTGCAAAGTGATTTGCACGTTCTGCGAATTAACATAAATTGTATCTGGGGAATTCTTTCCAGTAATCATCGTGTCGTTTTGTTGTAATGGAAATTGTTTCGACACAGATTTTTTGCGGTTTGCTCCACTGAAAATGAAAAAAAAATTACTTCTACTACAAGGTATATTTTTAGGCGTCATTTAATTTTGCAAACGTTTTTACCAGAGAAAGTTAACAGAGAATGTTAATGGAATTCCATGTAATGTCAAAATGTGAGAAGTCGCATAATGCTTTTAGAAGGGAGAAGCCGCGTAACCTTTCAGCAATGGAATCGCTTCAATCAATACCACTCCCCCTTCATCTTGCCAACTTCTACTTCAAGTAAAAGTTACAACATCCGCTGGCCCCTTTTTAAATTACTGTCAGACGTTCTGCGCAAAAAGGCGGAAGAAAATTGAATAATTTTGAATTATTTAAACAGTGAGTTCCGTGGTGCTCAAATTATGCGTTTATTGAGAAGAAACTTCGATGAGAGGCTTTTCTATCTTAGCAGGTAAGCTAACAAACTAATGCTATGCTCCACAGAGATCGTCACTTTGATGCTGATTTCGGAGTTGCGGAATAATTGGACCTCTTTCGAAAATGCTACAGGAAACATCATTTCGTTTAGGTTTGGTTTCAGTAGCATGGCATATCATATCTCACAGCTCATAAGGAAATCGTACTTTGGGGCACTATGTTAAGTAATCGTTCTACATATCAGCTGCATTGACGATGTCAGGGTTGTCGATGAAGATCGATATTATGCGGATAACTATAAGCGATGTAGACATATAAGACGAATATTAGGCTAGCCGTATATGGGGTACCCGTAGAACCCAAAACCGTCAGCATGATCTTGGGGAATTGAGTTGAAAGGCAGAGATGCTGTAGAGCCGGCGAGGCAGCTATTCAATTGGACTTAGATTCCACATTTAATGAAAAGGTTTAATTTTTCTAATAAAGCAGAAAACATTGAAAAATATTGGTAGCAATACTGCAATACCTATTATCCTCAATTTTACTAATTATGATTATACTTTCCATAGAAATTTCACTTCAAAATAATTTGATTGTCAATCAGGCCAAAACTGAGGGATGAAAACCTATAACTGGAGATGAAGTGGGAAGTTTTAAATACGATTCGGAAATCAAGCTATATAATTTAAAGAGGAAAGCGTCACAAAAATCTATTTTCAAAACATAAAAAGGGGAGAATCACGCTTCTTGCTCGATTAAGCGACCGATTTTTGTCAATCACTTCGCATAACCGTCAAGTTTATTATTGTGCGCTTTTTTTCTTTTCTGAGAAATGCATTTGCGAATGAAAGAAAAGTGTTTAGGGGATATAGAGGCCATTTTATCGGCTTTTAATCACCGCTGAAATGAAGTACATTTGTATATGGTGCTGGAGATGAGATATTTTTAAAATTCGTATTCTCTGTCCGATCCGAACTTAATAAACTCGCGGTCTATATCTACCGCGATTGCTTTGTGCTGTTACAACAGCCGTCATGTGAAGAAAATTATAAGACCCAGGTACAAGTGCGCGGGTATAAAAATATATACATACATACTAAATTTCTGGTTGATTTACATAAAATCTATCTGTGAGATGGTTCCAAATATCATCAGAAATGAGTTAAAACACTAAGTGCGGTTGCGGTGTTTTTGTATCTTGTGTTGTGCTTGCCGAGTCGAATTGCTCCATTGACTTTTTTAACCTCTATGTAACTATCGAAAATAAATATATACAATTTTATAAAATATAATTTTCGAATACGTTTTGGCAATTTGTGGACTTTCATCATCACCAATATCTGTGCATCAGCAGCCATAGCTTTTATTTTACTTTTGCTTGATATGACTACCTTTTGCCTTGACTATGGCCTTGAGAAGATCCAGAAAAGAATCGCAGCTGCCCGAATGTAACTTGCAGGTATTTTGGCCCACTCGCGGACAATGGCACATTTACCTTGATACCAGACTCGATGAAAACGATTGGAGAGCGCCTATCTGCGGTTACAGCGGCCCAAACCATTATCTGTGGTGGGTGTTGCCTCCTGGTGGCTAATCGGTGACTCAAATTCTCGTATGAACGGCCGGTCAAATAAACCCTATCGTTTTGAGAGTTTCGAATTGCTCAATTTGAAAAATTTTCTCGTCAGAAAACACAATGTTCGCAAATTACTCTGGACCGTCATTTAGTCAACTAACAGACAGCTGATGCCTATGCGTCTAAATTTGGTTACATTTCGAGTGCCGCACCCTGTATGTATTTGAATAAAAAGCCGGGAATCATTTAAAGAGGAAAATCAAGAGTTTACGCAAATGACGATTATTCGGCACAAAATCAGACATTTTCACAAAACCAAAAGTATATGATACCAAAACAAAATCACTTATGTATATATAAATATATGTAATAATTTTTAGCTTGGTTTATGACGTTTAGATTATGTTAGAATCGACTAGCACACACTGCTGGTGGCATCTATTGACAAACAAGGAACTTAGTTGCGCACCAATAGTTTCTGTTCTTATTTTCTCAATTCTGTTCACCTACAACCCGTAATTTCTCCAACTATATTTTGTAGAATGCTTAGAGGCGCGCTGTCTAACCCTAATCCAGGGAAAGTTTTGTCATTACATAAGATGTCAATTGAGTTTTAAACATTTTTATTGGCTCAATACATTAATACAAAATTACACTTAGTTATTACAACAAAATCTTTAGTAGAGAATTCCATCTCAAGTGTTTTAAATGTTATTAAGGCACATATTTTCTTAATAGTTTCGAGATATATTCGTTTCTTATTGGTTCTATGTGTATGTACGTATGTTTGTATGTATGTATGCATATGAATACCAGTTTCTTCTTGTTTTCTATTTCTTAGAGATGGCTTTAAATAAACTAACATACAGTAAAATATATTTTATATATATAAAACATAACATTTTCTTACATCAGAGACACGTTTAGCTTTCGCTTATGCTTTTACTTTAAATTAAAATTAATATGTTGTTCATCAGTAGGGCTTAAAACGCAATTGAGAATAGAAAAATAGTAGAAAAACAATTATATTTAAAATTTTTTGAGCCGCAGCTGATACTGAGCACACAACACTGGCTTTAAAATGATTTTGGTTTGCGCTTTCTGAAGCGCAATAGTCGTTTTATTGCAGTTATCAAAGGCTATTGTTTAAGTATAAATGCTGTGGTGCACTAAGCTGTACACTGCTTTCTATTCCAACTAATTACAAACGTGTGTAGGCTCTGCTGTTTTAGCCTGTACACAGCCTGTAGCGATCGGCATGCTCCTGTATCTTCTGCAGCGACAAGGTAAGCTCATCGTTTAAGGGCTTCAAATCATCTTGTAGTTTCTGTAAAGTGTTATTCTTCTCCAAGTAAACGTCTTGCATCAGCTGGAGTTGACTTAATTTGTCGTTGGTGTCAACAGTCAATTTAGAAGCGCGTTGCAATAGTTGCTTGGCTCGTTCACGTGCACTTTCCGAACTCTTTGCACGATCGGTTAGCGTTTGATTAACCAAATTGGTTGCGGAGTGCAATTGATTGGAATATTCACGCGCCTTCAATGAGGCTTCTTTGACCGCAATCGCCTCCTTCTTGATTTCCTTGGCATCCAATTCGTTTTTGAGTATATTCTTCTGTATCCGACTCACTTGTTTGGCCAAATCCTCCACCTGCTTGGCGGTGGCGTTGGCAGGCGCCTCAGCTTCACTCGTTTCCAAATCGATTTGATCCAAATCCTTCGCTGCAAGTTCTATGTTAACATTTGCTTGTGATATGGCATCTTTGGCCTTCAGTTGAGAAGCGTCTGCATCGTCTAGATTCTTGACCACCGAATTGGCGGTATCTAGTATTTCGTTCGCTGTTTCTTTGGTCATATTAGCCTTTGCTTGTAGGTTGTTCACGCGCGCAAGATCGCTACGTGTATTATATATAATCGATTGGACATTTTTAAGAGAGGAAACGGCATCATTGATTTTGCCGCCCAACACTTGTATCTCTTCGGGATCCAATTTGAGGTCGAGTTTGAGTGTTTGCTGTGCTATATCACGACTCTCCGTGGGCAGTGCAGTATCGTTGTTAAGGAAGTTGCTGAGCTGTTCAAGCATGGCTTCTCCCTTTTTAATGTTGTCATTGGTGCGGTTAAGATAACGTTCAGCATCTTCGTACGCGCTCTTTGCCTTCTGATAACCCTCAGAGGCGTTAACCTTAGCTTGGAAGAGTGAACGTATAGTTTGATCAGCTGCATCCTTTTTGTCCTTGATAATTTGTTCAGTGTCCTTGGCCACTTTAAGCGCTTTCACTGTGCGCGTCAAAGCGCCTTGCTCACAGGATAAGCCGCCACAGGAGTTACAACCAGCACCGCCGCACAATGAGTCGCATGGGTCGCCTCTTTTGTCACACACCTCACTATTCAAATCGGGTATCCTGGCTGTTAGTGTCAACAGCTCATCGCGGTAGTTGGCAATGATTTCATCGTTAGCTGTTATCGTGTCGTGCTCGTCTTTTATTTTGTTTGCTAGCGTTTCGACACGTTTGCAATTACGATCTGTGTTGGCTGCATAGTCTTCGGCTTCGTTCTTTACGGCAGACAGCTCCAGAACACGCTCGAATGCATTACGTGTCAGATTGAGTGCGCCTTCAATGTTGGACTCTTGCAGTTGGATGCCATTCTCTTTCAGTTCCTTTGATAATTTCTTCACTAGTTCGGATTGATTACGTAACGCTTCTAGTTCCACAGTTGACAAACTCAATGAAGAGTAAATGTTTTCTAAATTTTCTTCAGTGTCCAATAATTTGGTGTGTGAAGCTTGCAGTTTCTCCTTCAGCTCCGCACCCTCCTTATCTAATGCATCAATATCTTGCAAGCTGACGGTGGTGTTTTGTAACAGATCACGTATATTCTGCAGCTTCTTGTCTAAAGTACTGAATTCAGCCGTGTATGCACCGGTGGCACCAATCAATTTGATGTCCTTAGCACGTTGTATCGTCTCAGCCGTGGCATCTTCAAGCCCATGCAAAATTAAATCCCAATTATTGAAACACTCGCCGCAAGGCGCGCAGTGTGGGAAGCGTCCTTGATAACCGCGCGCACATTCATTGCACTTGTAGCCACCCATGCCTTCATGACAGACACATTGTCCCGTCTCACGATCGCACTGGAAGTCAGCCGAACCATAGGGATCGCATTCGCAAGGCTGGCACTTTTCATTCGGGTTGCCCCAGTAGTTGGCTTGGCATTGATTACATGCGCGTCCACCAAAGCCATCTTTGCATTCGCATTGGCCAGTATAACGGTTACACTGTTCAGACAAGGAACCAATTGGGTCACATTCGCAAGCCTCACAGCCTTCACCGGAGGCGATCTTCCAATGGTTTACCGCACACTCATCGCATCGTATGCCATGCACGTTGGGCAAGCAAGGGCATTGACCAGTGAAACGATCGCAATGTGAAATAGTTTGGTTTGTGCCCAAATAGTCGCAATCGCAAGGCACGCAGTTCTGTTGCAGAGCGTCACCGAAAAAGCCGTCGCGACAGAGCTCACAGTGATTACCAGTCGTATCGTAAAGACACTTCAAGCACTCTCCAGTGCGTCGATTGCAATTGCCTGTGTCGTAGAGATCGACATTGTTGCTACAGTCGCACTTCTCGCACGAACCACCAGGTGTCTCGGCGTCACCGAAGTAATTGTCCGCGCATACTTCACAGCGAGCCCCATCATAGCCCTCTTTGCAGTGACAGATCATATTATTGTTGCGTCCATCCAATGAACAGCCATCAGCATGTGTATTGCCGCTGGCAACAGTGTCGGGGCAACGACAAGCGCGACACCCAATTTCACTGCCCAAGAACGGATTGCCGTAATAGCCCTCCAAGCAACTATCACAGGCGTAACCGCTGGTGAAGTCCAAACAGTTGATACACTGGCCCGTTCGCGCGTCACATTGCTGCGCATGTCCATTGCATTCGCACCCTTGACAATTAGGGAAGTTCCAATAGCCAGGTTGACACTGATCGCACTCACGTCCGTAGGTGTTGGGATGGCAAGCGCATTGACCCGTTATGAGGTCACAGTTGTTGTCTTTTGAGCCAATACTGTTGCAGTCACAAGCTTTACAGCCCTCCGGACCGAAACCGTAAGTGCCAGGTGCGCACTGATCACACTGGCGACCCATCACATTCGGCTTACATTGACAGAAGCCACCATGTTGGTCACATTCCTTACTCAATGCACCCGTCGGATTACAGTTACACTGACTGGCACCGTCGTGTATTTCCGTACTCGCATAATCTTCCAACTCTTTGCAACGTTCATCCGAATTGTAACGTATGTCATAAAGCGACTGGTTACAGCCCATTTCGATGTATTGGTGACGACGTAAGTCCGCCGCAGGGGAGCCAGAGAACACGGACGTCACTTCGATGCGTGGAATAAGCGTGAGTGAATCGATCATAATAGTTGCCGTGGGATTGTCTTCGTTATGGCGGCGACGCTCGAAATGTATTTTGAACTTGTAGACCTTGTTGGCTTCAAGGCAAACATTGCGTAGTGCGACGACTTGGCGATCACGCTCGGGTAAAGTGAATGGTATACGCGTCTCGTACACACTTGAACCGGGTTGCACGGATTGCGCGCAAACACCCTCAGGATCAACTTCGTCTAAGCGCACAAGAGTAATATAGGCATCCTCCCAATCATCACGTGAGGTTGTTTGATAACGTACGACAACATCATAGGGCATAGAGCTCGGTATATCATCGACGGTTATTATAATTTCGGAATTTTCCGGAGCACGTGTGAAACCAACACCAGTATGCTCGGGTATGCGGTCTGGCAATGGTTGGTATGGCACAACAGTGCAATTACCGTTATTACCACGCGCTATACATACATCAGCCGACTCAACATCGTATACAAGATGGAGTCGTGGAATATAGTAATTCTGTTTCGGCTGCGAACAATTGCGTCCTGTCATGTGCGAACGACAGCGACACTGACCAGTTATAACATCGCAGTAATTATCGTAAGAGCCGCCAACGCTGCAGCCACATGGCGTGCAACCGTCCTCTGTTTCAGAAAGCCCATAAGTTTGAGGTGCACATTGATTACAATCTTTACCAGTAACTAAACGCTTGCATGTGCACTCACCGGTGTACATGTTGCAGCCCGAATTGTCGACGGTACCGAGCGTATTACAGGTACATTGTTCACAACCGTCAGGATTTTCAGGTATTAAATTCCAGAAGCCATCCTTGCAAGTGTTGCAGCGGCGACCCCTTACATTGGTCTTGCAATGACAAGCGCCGGCCTCAATGCCATTTTCAGGATCATTCACCGAATCGCAAATGCCTTCATCTAAGGCTCCATTCAAGTCGCAATTACAAGGCCTACATACCTCCGGACTACGTATGTCCTGTAGGGGATCGCGATAGAAGAAGGGCATACATTCCTCACAGTGCTGACCCTGCGTGTTGTGCATGCAATTGTCACACAAGCCGCCCGATATGCGCCCAGATTGTTCGAAGACATTCTCATCGAAGTGACAGCTGACCGCGTGATCGTTACACTCACATTTCTTGCATGCATTAGTTTGCTTGCCAAAGGCCGGTTTCCAAGGTAGATCGTTGAAGAAGTCTTCACAGGTTTCACAATTTAAACCTTTGGTGTTGTGTGTACATTGACAGCGACCATGCACCATATCGTATTCGGTCGATTCCGTACCATCCAATGGTAGGCATTGCGAGGCGTGACCATAGCAGGAGCAGGAGCCACGGACTACCATATTGCTGATACCATAGTAGTATTTCTCTTCCATTTCGAGCCGATTGTCCAGCAGATTGTCACCCAATTTGTGTAATTTGGTGAAATTGATGCGCAGATTGGTCATTTTCAACATATTTTGCACGTGTGTGGCATACGGATCGGATACGTTGATGTTCGGTGGCAGCACGCGGAAGATGACCTCACCATTACGTGATGGCTCTACATTGGAGTAACGAGACGTGCACATAACGTCGGTGATGTTGCGTAACACAGTCGGAACACCGGGAAATGATTCTGCACAATCGTAAGCAAAGTAGCGATATACATGAAAAGTTTGGCCAAAGTCAAACGAACGCTCAATCAACATAGCCGCCGGGCGAAAAGTGGTGAATGAGATAATTAAGTGAGTAAAGTGGAATTCTGCCTCCAAATCCAATTGTATAGTAACATTTTCCTTGCCATTCTCCGATTGCCACCAGGTGGGCAAATTGGTGCCAGGTTTCGTCTTATAGATGATTTGTCCAATGCGATGATTCTTGTACGGATCATTACGCGTTTCTTCGCGTGTATCGCACAAGAAGCATTTCTTATCTTGCAAATGTGAGAGTATACAGAAACGTTCTGGTGCATGGATGCCACAGGTAGATGAAGCGGTCAAACGATTCTCACGTCCAATTAACAAATTACCCGTTGCCGGATAACACGAAGAACGCTCACATGGATGTGTCTTCTTGTACTCTCTAGGCGTGTTTAGTGGGCGATCACGTCGTCCAGTAAGGCGTTGCGCCTGTGTCAATACCGTAGAACAACACAGCAGCGCCAAGAGGCAAAAAGCGATAAAAGTATTGGTTTTATTGTAGTTGAGACAGCAGCCCAAAGCGCTGCCGCGCTGTGACTTCGACATTATTGGAGAGAAATTATGGTTGTGATTATGTATGCAGTTGTGTCTGTGCTTTTAATTGCCGACCAACAGTTGTGGGCCTTTGTATAGTTTCGTTTAGTATTTTTTAAGATTTTTATGTTCTCTTGGTTGTATGGCGTGTATGTGCTTGCTCCAGATGTTAATGTGTGCGTCGCAGTAGCTTCTGCAATTTCCGGTTGTAACCAGGCGCGATTCAAAATCAGAACACAAGCGCTAGTTTTGAATGCTGTGCTGTTTCTTCTTCCAAGTTTTAGTACTTTTGTTTTTTGTGTTTTTGTTTTTACTTATTCCATACGATTACTAGCCTATTGTAATCTCAGAATAGCAAAGTAGTGTGTGTATTAACTTCCTCTTATGTACGTGGAAAAAAATATCGCGGTGACCTCTTCTTCGTTGATGATTATGAAATAGTTCTTCCTGCATTGCGTGTGGGCAAATGCATTGTTCAAACTCCACCTGGGAGGATGAGAGAAAGAGTAGATTAGTATTAAAGAGTTGAGCAAATACTTCTGCGATTTACTTGTAATGCCGTGAAGTGGAGTAAATTTTTGGCAGTGCTTAAAGTTCCAGTGTAAAATCTGTAAGAATATAATAATTACTAGCTTTATTTCTTTTGCAGGATAAATGAAAATAATGTGATGAAAATGTTGTGGATAGCGTGTTTTTCTCATTTTTCCAAGGTTTTGTGCTACTCGAATTAAAAAAAAAATTAGTTTTATTTATATTTTTGTATTTTAAAAATTTCTTTCCTAACTGCGGGCATTGAACATATCTCTTGCACAAGTCCAAACATATTTCAATATGGAAAGTCTTTTTAAAACATAACATTCAGTGAATTAAAAAACTCCAAAAAATAAAATAAACGGAAGAGGCATTTGCGAAAAACGTTTTTTTTATATTGTACAAATTTGTAACACACAAATTCCAGGGGCGCGTACCATAAATATGTACCTACATACTTTTTAGGTTATATATTTTTTATTTCATTACATTTTATTTTATTTAAATTTTTCTTTATTCTAGTGCTGTTTTGTTTTGATTGATTTTGATTTTATTTGACTTCACTTAATTTAATTTAACTGTATTTTTAATTTATTTGATTTTTTGTTTTTTCCACTTCTATTTCATTTTTAAATAATTTAAATTTATTTTATATCGTTTTATTTAATTTTTTTTTATTTATCTATATTATTTTATTTTACTTTATCTGATGCAAATTAAAAAATTAATTTACATTAATTTTAATTTATTTAAATTAATTTATTATATTTAAACCAATTTTAATTCATTAATAAAAAAAATGAAATAAGTAAAATTATTTTTTAGTCCAGTTTTTATTCTTTTATTTAGCTTACTCTGTTCATTTTATTTCATTGTATTTTATCTTCATTTGTTTTTATTTCTTTTGGTATTAAAAAAATGTTTTTTCTTTCAATTGATTTTGTTCACGATTTTTTTTATTTTTAAATTTTGTTTCCTATTTTATGCACTTTCAATTACATTACATGCTGTGAATATTCAATCATTCAATATTCACTTGAATCATTATAATTAATTTTCAATCAGTAAGTTTTTTTCAACAACTTCCGTCCTTCCACATTTCCCTCCACTTGTAACCCAATTTTCGATTTTGAAGCACTTTTTTACTATCTTGCTGCCACACTTACACTTCTCCACTTATCTCTTAAGTATGTTTTTGTAGTCCACAATTTTATTAATTTTCTAAAGATCTTAGGGCGAACTGAGCCCGACAAGCAACGCGGTCAGACTAAAGTTATAAAATGAAAATTTTGTATGAATGCGCGTATACGAGAATCTCATACATACGAGTATACAACAACAATTAAAACACATACGAACACAAGCACATATAAAATATTCACTCTTGGCGATAAAACCAAACATTGAATAATGCTCATAAGTAATTCTCACATTTTATAACTTAAATTTTTTTATCAGCAAACAAATAAAGAATATAAAAAATTTTATTTGGAAGCATTTTCCAAGCCACAGAAACTCTTTAGGAAAAATCAGAATTTTGGCTTAAAATGAATGGACAGTATAAACACAAATATTATATTTGATTTGAGCTTTCACGCAAGCAGAAATGTAAAAACGAAAGTTTTATATGAGCGCAAAAAGCTTTTGCTAAAGCGCGTTTCATTGAAGCTTCCACCGAAGCGAAGTAAAATGAATGAGGGTAAAGTAAGTTAAATACAAGCGATTAAGAGGATAATATTAATGTAGAAAAATTTATTTATAAAAAACCAAATCAATAATTCAAAATTATGGTGGTGAACTGTGAAATTATTAAACTTGATATGAAAATAAAAACCACGTTGCATAGATCTCATAGCGCAGGTACTAACCTTTACTAAAATGAACTTATTCTAAAGGGAGGTTTAAATAAAGAAAGCTTTTTCTAAAAAAGCGTGTATGAATCAAAAGTAAAAAAGTGAAATACGTTGCCATATAAGGGAAGCGCATCCTTGAACGTACGACAACATCTACCATTCACGTGCATCTGCAAATGCCTTTTCCAAATATTTTGGAAAACTATACCTTATGTACTTTTTTCTCCGTATTCCTAATATTAATTGAGAAAATTATGTAGATATACTCGTGTAGTTCGTTCGCCTGCCAGAACAAGTTGTATTTTCTCTTTCCACTACTTATCCGTTTTGTTTGGGATTTATAGCAAGAATTCGCCTGAAGTTGATACAACTAAATCGTCAGCTACTCGTATTCTCTGTGCCTTGAAGATTCTCGAAATTTCATTCAGAGAATTGGTTATGGATATTTTTCGATCAACGAGCTGATTCTATCTGTCCTCGAGCTATTCGTATTATTTATAGACACATCGTAATTTTGCAAAGTATTTTATGTCTTGTAAATTAAGTATACAAGCTACCTCGAATATTTTTTTCCAAGTAAAGTAAGTTTTGAGTTTTAATACCCATGATTGTTTGTGGACAGGAGCAACTTAAGTCAGGTCATTAAATGCCGAGCAAATACCAACCAGCATATGAAATGCTGTAAAATAGTTGTGATCAGAGGTGTATGGCTCTAACCGCACATCGCCTGATACAACAACTCAATATACTTTCATATATTCTCATTAGCTGCAATGCGCTTGTGTGTCGAAGTGGCAATACTGCCAAAGACAAAAATACTGCGGAATGTTAGCATAGAAACTCTTATATTACGTCCGGTTGCAAGTCAATCGAAATGTCGCTAAGGACATACACGATATTCCGCTGGCTGAATATAACTCGAAAAGGTATGGAAATCCCACTAGGAAAGAATTTTCAGGGGTTACTTAGCATAGCCTCAAAAAAAATTATGTATTATCTAATGTTTTCAAATTTTTTTCACAATTTTTTTAAAAGGTATTATATATTTAATTAAAAAAACAAAAACAAAAAAAAATATTTGCTAAATATTACTTCATTTACAATATATTTTATACAATAATTTTTGGAAAAAATTACTTAGTTCAGGACTTACTGAATTCTGCAGAAAATTCTACGTAAACAATTACTTCAATTACGTCAATTACTTCGCTAAATGCATCACAAAAGGGTTCTCATTTGATCAAACTTTATGCAGACACATATAGCTACCGTTATTATACTGTTTATAAAACAAATACAAAAAGAACGATATGTATTTTGGTAAGCCTATAAATATGCGAAATTTTCTCAAAGCAACGTTGAAAAATCAAAATGGCGAAAGCAGTATTAATCTGTATTTTACCGATTTTAAAACAAAATTTGATATTAGCTATTGTTCGAAGCTCATTTTTGTACCGATGACACAAACATACTGACACTTTAGGCGCAATAACTTCACTTCCACTGAACCCAATAACACCAAGCTTTCACTGGAAGTCAGCCAGGGATCAAATTTCCAACGCACTAACTCATTAAAAAGATGGGGCCATCAGAAACATTTTTATGGCGCCAGTCCTGTTTACTTTGGACTTCATCTCGTAGGTACATTACAAAATATTTTTGTTTATTGGTATTGGTATATCTGGACATGAAATAAACGGAGAGTTAAACGGAAAAAATCTCTTGATCTGGTTCAAGAAATTTTGACCGGTGGCCGACATATGTCAGCTGTCTTGCAGTATATTTATGTATTTCCTGTGAATACTTTTGCATTCTAATTAATAGAAAAATATTGCTTGATAGTTGTGGCTCGATGTAATTGAATGAAATGTATTTAAGCATTTGTAACATTTCAAGTACATATATAAAAAATTAATCCTTATCCAGGCAGTACGGGTTTATTTGTTCTCATTTAGAGAAAGCGCGGCTGGGATTCTTCGACAGTGAGTCTCAAACGGGATGTATTAATGTATTAATTTATAATACATGGTTAAGGTTAAAGTTCACAAAGGTTGGATTAATAACTGCTCCTTTGTTATCTTGGCGGTAGATTAATACTTGTACGTACTCTACTTCTTGTTCAGAAAAAAACATACTTAGGCCCCGTAAGCTGAATGCAACATCGTTGTAGAGACTCAATCTGAGAGAGTTTGCAAGTTTAATTTGAAAATTCATAGATGTCCGCAGATCTCACTTCAGCTAAACAAGCGCAAAAGTTGTGGTGAAAGGAGAGCTTTCTTGCAGTGGCAGCGATAAACGTCAAACGTTTGCTATTTCTTCGTTACCAAAGCAAGCATATTCTATCGGCATGCGCCCCTATTCGGTATGTGAGTGATAATTCCAGTCACTGGCCGGAGAAGAGAGCGCTCCAAGTGATTGCTAGAGTTAGATATTTTTAGATCTGCTGTGTCGTGCTGTGCTACAAGTGGATTCGGCCGGTCAGTAACTCTGGATGGTAAGACGCTTTTGTTTAGGAAAAGCCAATAAAGTAATATGAAAATTCGTTTAAAAAAGTTTTAATATTTACAAGCAACATTATTTTCAATGAAACGTACATATATTTGAAATCAAAAGTAACTTTCACTGCGTGTTCACACTAAAACACTATGCCAGTGTGGATGTTCTAAGTAATTATACGTACTTATGTACAAACATTTAGTGCTTGGCTGATAAGCCGTGAACTAAAAATGTGACTTATGCTACACTAAATTTCCATGATCTGTAGACTTAGGCGGCGCCAATACTTTGAAACTGTAAGTGTTGGAATCAAAGCGCGATCTATAAGCACAAATCCACATATTTGTCATTGTGTATGTATGAAAACTTATGCTTCAAGTGCATACATATGTATAAGCGTATGAAATATGTAGGTTTTTACAATTTTTATAGCACCCAATCAGCCAGTCAGTCAGCATACGCTGTGACATCTAATGTGCTCATTAGAATTTCGAGCCTACATACATAAGCATTTTTCTGTTGGTATGTATATATGTATGTATGTACGCACATTCATACTCAAACGCGCATATATGTAAACCTGTACTTATGTAGAGAAAAGCATTAACTGATAAAGAGTTCATTCACTGATTTAGTTGTATTACTTATGGTATAAATTTGTTTTTGCATTGTTTTAGTGAATTTTTTCATAAGATTTTATTTAAAGTATGTAGTTCATGTGGTATTTTTATACATACCCGCATGCTGTTTTTTTTTTCAGAAAAAAGGTGCACATCTACTTTTAAATGTGGCTGTGCTCATTTAAGCTTAAATTAGCTACAATGCTATTTGTAAATTAGAATTAAAAAATTGAAATGGGAGCAAAAACACTGACATGGCAATGCACTTGAGCGCGCTTTAATTTTTTGTGTGTGTTTCTTGTTAGTGTTGTTATTTGATTGTTATTTCTAATGCATTCTAACACTTAAAACATTTTTGTGGACATGAGCTCATCCAGCTAATCCCACTGAAAATAGATCCATGAAATAATTGTGCAAATTATTATTGTTATTGTTTTTTTATTTTTATTTTTTATTTTTTCCGCTAACAGCCACATAAGCATTTGGCGCGCGTTTTGACTTTTTATTACGTCCATTTTTTATGCTACGAGTATTCACTGTCGTACGCTCTTGCTGCTTGTTTGTGTGTAAGATTTTTAGCAAATGTAGAAACTTAATGCAGAACTTGAAAATTTATCTCCCATTACTTGGTTAAATATTTGCGCAAAAAGTTGCAACAAAAAGTGAAAAAAAAAATTGTTTGCGCTGGGTTTCCAGCATATGTGCTTCTATTATTTTTGATTTAGGTATGCATGACAGGCACCCTGCAGGAAAAAGTCAGTGTGCAATTGAGATACACTTTTAATTCGTGAATTAAAGGAAAATCCGAGTAGTCTGGATGGGACTAGTCTTCTGTCGGAAAAAATGAGACACGAGAGGGTGCTACAATTCGAAACGCAGAACGCTTAATGTTTGATATATGGGCGTCCATGTCAGGCGATACAAGTATTTTGGACATTGTTGTAGATTTTTTCAAATGGAATTATTTGCTTGTAGCTTGTATGTAATTGGCTTTCGTATAATAGGAAGCAAAGTTAAAAAAAAATGCAAAAAAATGTATAATTTTGTGTTTTATTAAATGTTTGGAATTTTGGTACAGAGTTTTTTAAAGTGAAATATCTATAAATTTCGTTTTTAATTTTTTGGAAAAAAATATTTTAGAGAAAAAATTATATTTTTTTGAACAAAACCATGCAAAAATCGAATCTCGCGGGACTTTTACAAGGTGGCGAAAAATTAATCATCCTATCGGAAAATTTATAATTTTTGCAAGTGGCGTCGTACGTCAATTGTATACCACACTTGTGAACTAGAACAGTAAATAAAGGTTTCCATCACTCAAAATAATTTTGTTATTTAGTAAAAAAAAGTTAGGTAAATCATTGGACGATTAATTTTGCGTCACGTATACATATTACGCCCGTTTGCAAATTGAGCACTACTTATACGAGTTTTAGTACGCAGATGTACGGTATTTTTCACAGGTTAGCTGTACGTATATGAATATAAATCGAAAATTTATTTAACAAAACGATAAAAAATAAAAAAATAGATAAAAAATCAAGAAAAATAATTTTTTTTGCCAAACAATATTTTTAAAAAGCATATTTTATTCTAAAGAGTATAATTTTTTTTTGTTTGGAAATGCTAAAATAACCGAAAATGTTTCAGTTTACAAACTGTATACCAATGCACACTAAACAGGTAGCAGTAGTAGAGCCAAAACAACAATAGCAAAGTATTCCGTTTGGTCCCAAAAATGTCAAAATCTGTGAACAAAAATTGTCAGTTTAGAGTAGCTTAACAAAATTTGACAATTTAGACAACAAATAAGTACAATAAATAAATAAATATAAATACAAATAATAAAAATATCAAAATTGCAGCTCTAGTACTGCTACTCGTTTGATGCCCTTTGCTCTATTCTATACCAACATTTTTAACAATGAATAAATTGCAAAATTATTAATTTGTTTTCAAAATTAAATCAGTTGATTTCTCGATTTTTTTTAAATCTTGTACAAAATTTTAAGGTTGCGTTAATATCGATTTCAGATTACAAGAAGTCCAATAGTACAGATAAATATTTGCATCCTTTTTCCAAACTATTTATGACCATTTTAATTATTTAAATTAAATTTCTATATTAGCACTTTTTAACATAATTTGTTCGAATTTGTTTACTTAGAGCTCGTGCTTTTTTACGTCGGAATTAGCGTTTTTATGGTAAATTTATACGAATTATTAAAAACTTACGGAGCTATAGGAAAATTTATACACTAGGGGCCTTTCACATTTCCTGGAACAACATCATGTAAAATTCACCCATGACCTGTAAGGAAAATAGAGAAAGTGCGAGCTAGTCATAGTTCTAAATTCATTAGAACGGCACCATTTCGAAAGCAGGGTATTTCCTTGAGGGTAGTCCCGTGCATGTACGCAACGTATTAACCTTCGTGTGGGTGTGAAATTTTTTTGTGGTAGAAATGGAAATTGGAATTTGCAATGTAATTAAGTCTTTTCACGTACGCAGATTATGATTGAATTATAATTAAACAAATTTTGTCATGCATGTCCTTTTACGATATGGTGATTGTAAGATTACTATTGACATTATAGCCGAATATGAATGTGTATGAGAACATTTATTTATAAATTAAATATAATGAATTATAATTGCATTCTTCGAGTGGCAGAATTAAAATATTTTAATTGTAATATAGGAAAGTGAGTTTAAGTGAAGTCTGTCTCCTGTATGGGAGTTACAAGTCTATTAGAATTTGCATCAATCATTCACCAGCAGTTACAACAGCAAATGGTTATTTATCTAGGAACACAGAACGAACCAAGGAGCACACTAGACATACAAATGCATTTTTTACTGTGGTTTGAATATAGCAAACACTAAAAGAGATAATGTTTTGAGGGTTTATTTCACTATAGACATTTTGAAAAATCGATTTGTGTGGTTTTTTGCTTAAAATATGTCGTATACCTTAAAAATTACATACTCAACGAATTTAAGTGAAAAAAGTGTCAAAATATACTACTCAAATACTATATTTTCTATTTAAATAATTTTCTATGTCCGATGCGTACCGCACCGAAAACTTTAAACGTGTTTTTCCCGTAATCACATTTTCCAAGTCGGCTGGACTTATGCTTGAAAAAATCTTGATATGAAATTGCAACACTGGTCGTCAACAAAAAAACTTCCGGTTTTTTTAATGCACCAATTCTTATGCTACACCTGGAAAAGCACCCAATTATCTATTCTTAGCTTTCAAAGTTAGCTTTTGTCAAATTTTGTTTAATAGAAATTTTGTTTGAAGAAACTCCAACAAACATAAGAAATCACTTCTTATCAACTTTCATTATTTATTCTTTTACATTTTTATGCTATTATTAATCATTATTCTTGAATTAAAAAAGGCTTTGATATTCAGCAAAAGTTTTTATTTTTTATTGTTATTTTAAAATAAAGACATGAGATAATTGGCCACTTTTCTTAAAAATTCGAAAAATTGCGAAATAGTCAAAGCAAATAAAAAAAAACATATTTTTCTTTCTAGCAAAAATTGTGTCGTTCTGTGTAATTAGCATACATAATCTGATGAACATTTTCGATAAAATATTTACATATATTTTATAAACCATTTTTCGGACAATTTTTTTTGAAAATTAACGAACTCGTTTTGCACAAATCGATATTGAAAAAAGAGACAAACAAATTAAATCTTAAACAAATTTTTTATTCTCAACAAATTAAAAATTTCAAATACTGTTGACCCTTGACGCGCACCCTCCATAAAAAGTGCTTCGTTGATGAAAGTGATATTATCTTATGTCACTTCAAAAAAAAAAAACACTAATTATACATTTAGTGTCTGTACAATAAAGAGTATTTTTCTGAACTTTGATCTATTTCATTATCCTGCTGAAAAAAGCTCCAAAATATGCTTATTTTTTTGCAAGTTTGTGTTACTATTCCCATTGACAAGACAAAGCTTATTTGACAAGACTAATGGGAAGGTTTTAATTCTGAAAAGGATCAGAAAGGTCTGTTAACTTAGAAGTAAATGCAGAAGATAACTGTATGTTAAATAAAACTAGTGAGATAAATTTGGCACCAGCTGGTGGTAGCAGAGAAGAAGGAAGGCCTTCTCCACGTTAAAAAAATCAGTGTGTTTCCAACTGCTACCGGTTAGCACAAGAAAGAAACAAGTGACGCGCTTTGTTATACTCGGTCAAAATCGCGTAAGCGGTTATTGCGCCAATCAAGAAGAAGCTGCATTCGGATTCGGCTAAACAAAGGTGCAGATCTTAACAGCTCACCAAATTTTCGAATGCAGAGAAAACGAGTGACGACAGAAGCGAATTTAGATGAACTTAGTCGGTATTGCTTAGGCCGAATATCTTTGTTTTGGTAAAATGTCCGAAGTAACAAATTTTTCCTTGATTAGTTTAGACTGATTCGGTAGCTATTTTTGAACAAAACTCGCTTGGTCTCGCATGGTCGATCCTTAAAAGTCAAACATTTTCGATCTTTTAGCGAATACAACCAGTCGACAATAGGCTTAACTGTCCAAACTCTTGAAGTATGTGAAATTTACATACTTATATAAGTACTTAGGTAGAAAATACTGAATGAATTCTGTCTTTTTCTCATTTCTACAGTCATACGAAATTCGCTGCTACAAGCTCTTGCGGCACAAGATGAACCGCCCAGTGTTTACCGGCTAGTGTTCCCATGGTAAGCTGTAAATTCGTTCGACCTTTTTCGGAAAAATTTCACTAATCTCATTCCATATGTCCTTAAATCACCCACGTAGAAGTGTTTCCGTAAAAATTGGAAGGACATTCTTCGCAGTGTAGGGCATTAGACTCTACCTCTTTTCATATCTACAGCTCCCATAAAATATTTCCGCCGCGCATCGCCTATTATGGCGAATATATGGACGATAGTCTGGTGTTCCACTATTAATTTGATAAACTGATTTTTTTTTTTAATTTCGCTTTATTCATTCATCGAGTGTTGACTAAATCTATGCCCAGATTAGTTTAACTACTCTTCGTAGCTGCTCAAGTTTTCTTCTTAACTTGCGGACCCGATCCTCCCACTCTCATTAGCTTCCATTTTCTGAAACACTAGCACGAGATCCAGTGCAGATTGACGTTGTGCAGTCGAAGAGACTGTAGGGATATTCGATCTCCTGAAGACATTCCGCACATATATACGTCATTGTAGACTTGAACGCAGTCTGATTGTCTGCAGGAAGAGAAGGTTTAAAAGGAAAACTAATAAAAAAAAGGGTGAGCCACCTATTTGATATTCTGTGTTGTGCTAAGGCAAATCAAAGCAAGTTTCGAGAAAATGGCGTTTTGAACAATTTAATTTTTATCAAAATGAGAGAGCAAAATGAACTTGTGCACTTTTTTCTAAAATGTAGATATGTGTATAGTAAAAACCACTACCCTAACATAAACAAAAATAAGCCAAATGGAATTGCTGTGGCGAACTGGTGCTGCTAAAAAAGTGATCATGAATTAATGGACAAACAAAGATGTTAATACATATGTATGTATGTATATGTATGTAGATGTATGTATCGAAAAGTAAACAAAAAACCGGCAAAACGCGCCAAGATGCGACTAATGAAGTAACTTAATTGAAGCTTATTTGCCCAGCATCAGCGAAGGAAGCGGTGGTCGCCACAATGCCTGTCTGTTTTATTTAATAGGCTTTGAGCTATTTTTGAGAACTTCCAAAAAATAAAAAAATCTTTGCATGGACGCCATAGTCGCAGATGATTTTTCTCTACAGATGAAAATGTATGTATGTATGTATGTATGTGCATGGTGTGCACGAGTACGTAGAGTTTGAATTGGGTGTGTGGCTGGCAGCTACTCAGTCAGCTAGCATAAACATCATGTTGATCGACAAGAAAATCGCAACAGAAAAACATACATACATACATGTATGCAAACTTGCATACATCCACCTATAAATACCTAAATACTCGTGTACAGCTCCATACAATTTTTGTTTTTTAATTATTCTATACAAGTACATACATTCACATGCAGATACATGTGTTATTTTCCGAGCACATTTCGTGGCTGAGTAAGCGCTGGAATTACGCACATCAGCAGTTGCGGGAAATGTGGGCATGTAATGCTCCATTTTGGTAGACAAAAGAAAAAAAAATAAAAATTGCTCACAGCACATTGGCCTGAGCCATGAGATCATAATCGCTACTACAACCACAAGCACTTGCTTATAGAAAAGTTTTTATAAAAAGTGAATAAAACTTAAAATGCAAAGAGCCAGCCTTCTGCTTAGAGATATTTTTTTCAAAACCAGTAAATTTTTAACCGACTTTGTGTGAAATAGAATTTAGTATTTAGTGCAAGTGCAAGTTGAGCTCTCTGTACGATGAATTGCATTCGAGTCCAAGTTCATGCAAATCCATCATAACTTATTGCCTTGCTTGTTTATGCTTTGTAGCAATTAACGCATCCGCCTTTTTTCACTTTTCGGCATCTTTTAAACTTTGCTTGCGTCCTCCACTGTTTGTGTCTCGCAATTTGTAATCATAATTAAAATGTATCGCGCACAAGAATACGGCACGACAATGGCGACAATGCTTTAATGAACAAATTGTCCAAATAAAATTGTCTGTAGTGAAAATGATCGTAAGCCTTAATCGTCACTGAAAAGTATGCGTCCATATATAAGTGCATATATGTATATGTATGTAGAGCTCATACTGTAGCAAGAAATAAAAATGCAAATATTTGTTGGGGGCTTGAATAAGTTCTCGTAGTTTTCCGATAGATGGCGTCAGTAACTTTTTGCAATGGGGAATACCATAGCCAACCAACAAGCGCCAGAAAATTATTTCTCCAAACGTTCATGAATTTATGGTTCTCAAGTGATTATCCTTAGGATCTACAACATTGGAAAGCTTATACCAGATCCCGACGAATAGTTTAATAGGCAGACAGTTTGGTAAATTCGTGAATTTTTAACCAAAATATATTTTTTTAAACAAGAAAGTGTTTTATTTCTTAAGGTAATTCGTTTTAGCTCTATACATTAAGTTTTGCGATTCTTCAATTTTTTCTCCCTTCCAAGTAATAGGTTTTCTTAAGGTCTTTAAAATAGGCATTTGTTTCAGTTTTCATCTCTTCACTCGACCCAAATCACTTACCACCCGGCCATTTCTTCAGATTTGAAATATAAAATACTTGTAGGGGGCTTAATCTGGTTAATAGGTATGCCTGATGGGGTAGGCGTTCATAGCCTAATTTTTAGATGTATGCCATGGCGGCGGCATGCAAATGTGCACCCGGCCATTATCTTTACGAAGAAACACTTTTTATTCTTATTTTCCAAATTCTGTGAATCAATCAAATCTATCCGAAAGCTTTGAGTAATATTCGACGGTGACCGTAAGTCACTTTTTAACCGTTAATATAGTTGGTTTAGCAGATCATCAAGCCATTCTGTAGTGCGATTCACTAACACATTTTAACGATATCCGCAGTGTTATCTTTAGTTAACCACAATTTTAAAGATTTTGCTAATCCGTAACCCATTTCATAACGAAAATGGATAAGACAAAATCAGCTGTTTGGTTAACATGACGATTATCGCAAACTAAAGGATTACAATTTTTTGTGGTTAAAAGAAACGACAAAACAAGAATTAGTAGTCTGAATTACAATTTTCAAATTACATTAACACAAACAAAAAGACGGGAATATGTCGTTTGAGTATTTGGCTTATGACTTATCCAGTGGAGAGGAGACAGTGAACTCTCAAGCAGTGATGTGAACAGCCCTTTTCATTTGGCTGCAGAGGAGTTCCAAAAACTATTCCGGTTAACTCCAGACTTGACTGAGGACCAAATTTCTCAGTTTGACAGTCATTTTAGAGGTTCCAGAAGAACACCGATTTCAACTGAATCTTGTAATCTTCAAGCTCATTTTATTCTAGACTCTGCCTTTATTTTACAAGGTTCTAGCAACACTGCGATTTTTTTGCAACTTGATGTTATCAAAGGCCTGTAGGTGAACAATAGGGGATATCCATGAGTCGAGTTAGTCTTCCGTTAGTCGAAGCATACATAATGTAATAAATGAAATCAACCGTTCCATGTTTTGCGCAAGGATGAGACTTCCTATGACCAAAGTGGAGCGGCAAGCGGCAAGTGGCAAACAAATTTGTGATTTGGTTGCTCAGTTAAAAGTTAGAGATTCGCACTACTGGTACGCTAAAGTCACCGGTTATCATTGCCATTCTCATCTAATGGTAGGCCCAAGAAACATGCTGTTTGAGAGGGATAGGTCTAAAGGGAGGTAAGTGTTAGGTGAATGGTTTTAAGGAGACACGTGAAGTGGTGGCTAGTATCGTGCAGAGGTCTTTCACATGCTGGACATACGTTGACTATGTTTAGATGTAGCCGTATTTCACCAGAAATAAACTTTGATTTCAGGGTTAGGCTGAATCCAAGCTCCAGTGACAATAAATGAGGAATGGGGTTTAGCACACCGGATACGGTTAGCTCAATGGGGCGGCATCCCTTGGAAAAAATTGAGTAATTCCGGTACGAAGAACCGGCTGTCATGCAAATAATTATGAACACACTCACCAAGCTAACGTTTTTGGGCAAAAAATAATGTTTAATGTGCATTTGAAATTCCCTTTTTTTCTATTTAAAAAGTCATGGAATTATTAAAACAAGCTTGTATCACAGCAAGCACGAAACAATTGTTTCTCCAACCTTTGACAATTTTATAATATTCAAATTGGTATCTAATGTCACTCTCTAAACTGATGATCTAAAAATAGATATCGGAAAGTTACAAGAAATTGAGCGAGCAGGAACGTCCTCAAGACTCACGACTGTCTGTTAATGTGAGGATCTTGAAACAGGCAGTTAAATCTATTCAGGTGAAAAGCAGGAGGTGTAAGCACTTTCGATTATAATTCGCAACTCGACCAGCCCTACCCTTGATTTACAAACTTGAGAAACTCAAAGGAACTAGAATTTCTGGGTGCGATTTATCAAGAACTGTCCGCCATCTTCTTGCATAATATATATTGAAGCATGTGCCCTGTTGTTGTTGTTGTTGTTCTTATAGCAGCATAAACATTCCCCATACATATACGGGGAATGCTGCCAGAGTGATAATCCTTGGCCGGATATAAATCCGGGTCTTTCGGTAACGTAGAACCGACTGCCGTGCGAACGTGCATGTTCCCCATTGTTGTTGTTTTCGTTTTTAGTCCTTACATTTGCCGAGTAGCTGAGGTCAAGTGTAATTTTAAATCAAACCTGCAGCAGTCGCGTACCTAACGCGCACCTAACTACCTATAGGTGTACCTATGACGTTTTAAAATTGCAAAATAATAAATAACACGAATTTTAAAAATTCTATTTTTATTATAAATCTGTGTATTCATATATTTTATGCTAAGAAAAAAATAAAAATCTATTATCTTAATAAAAATCAACGAAAACAAGAACTTCATTAATATCAAATTTGTGATTTTCTTTGAGGATTAAATTCGAGAGAAGATTAACTTCTGCAGATGATGGAGATGATGAATGGAATGCGAGTGTCGTTTTGAATTTCATGTTGTTCACAAACAATACACAGTAAGCACTAAAAATATCCGTACAAGTGTACTTTTTTGTGGTATTTTCTTTTCGCAAAAATTAATGAAGTTAATGGCTAGCGCATGGCTTTTTCTAAATAATGACGGCCGTGTTCACTACGTACATCTGTATGCGGGTATGTTGACATGCCTGGACAGCAATAAAAACCTTAACAAAACAATTTATGCTCTGCTTAGCGTTGCACTTATTTCTTTTCACCTCCAATTACAAACAACAAT
Organism: Anastrepha fraterculus; assembly: GCA_037575425.1. Lineage (NCBI taxonomy): Eukaryota > Metazoa > Arthropoda > Insecta > Diptera > Tephritidae > Anastrepha > Anastrepha fraterculus. Next base: position 62,009 of record JAYXIM010017852.1, on the reverse strand, counting down.
GTATTGTAAGCAAGTGAACACCATTGCCGTTAGCAGGAATTTGTTGTATTTTACACAGAACGTTTACTATTTCAGCACTGCAGACTGTTTTCTCAAATTAAAACATACATTTTTCACAATTTTTCATACAGCAGCCTGGGTTCATAAATATTTTAATGCCTACACATATGTATATGTGTATGTGTGTATGTGTGTATGCACATTCATGTATGTTTGGTGTATTGGTACAGATAGTTTCTATCAGTTGCATGTGCCTGCATTGTATCAAGTTGTACAAGTTTTTTTTCACAACAGAAATTCACTGGGCGATAAGTTTGAAGCAGCGAGCAGCGCAAGAAAAACATGTGATACCCTTAAGCAGCAACAACAAAAAAGGAAAACTTCAAGAAAGAAAGCAAGCGATATGAAATGCACCCGAAGAATGTTAACGGAAACATAATAAAATGGTGCATACAGTTCGAGTATACAGTAAAATTTTTAGCGATCGCAGCTCACTTTTATGCTTTCAAGTATTTTCTCTTTCATCCTTTCATATGCAACTATATTCAGATGGGTATTTAAATATTTTCATTCATATTTTAAAATGTTTCACCAGTAACAACACTTTTATCCACAATATTTTCATTCATATGTACATATGTATTTATGTACATATGTATGTATGTATATGTGTGCACTTAAGTTTTCCAACAAAATCCATACTCACCATTGCACGAGTCCAGTTGATAAAAGCCCATTCCTCTTGCACATATGTACATATGTATTTATGATGTCTGTATGTATTTATGTAGGCACACACTACTGCATATGTACTACATGCATGTTAAATATCACACACACTCCCGATGCGATTTTTGTTTTTTTCGTAAGGACCGCAGCTCTGTCTATAAATCCGTCTAAACGATCTGACTCCGCAAGATCACCGCTCAACACTGAACGAACGTCTCGCAGCAACGCGAGCCACAACTGGGAGCTGGTGATCAACCAATTCAACTGTTGAGATATCTACCCAGCGGTGAGTGTGCATTCATCAGATACTCTTGCTGAAGTCGGCAACTCAGTGGGATTTGCTCAGCACGTAAAGGGAATTACAAAAAAAAAAAACACACACACATAAAACATATACATGACCATGCATATAAGGATTGTATATATGTATGTACATATGCACTTAAGTTTTGGGCATGAGGCAGACACAACTTCAAAGATATACAAACAAGAGGCGATGAGTTCGCCTCTAGCGAGCTAGGCGGCAAATTGGTAAACATTGCGATACATGAAGGCAGCCAAGAACATAAACAAATCAGCCGTTAAAGTAAATGCACAAAAATGGTATTTATCTGAATACTAACCGAGAATGGCTGACAGGTTTTGAGGGCAAGAGTACACCGACTGGCTTATTGTGTTTGGAGTTGATGTCACCTCCACTCTCTTGGCTTTTGCCGCGCAGGTAGAGTGAAGCATTTCAGTGTTTTGTCGAAAAAATTTTACGGAGCAGGGAGTATACACATAGTTAGGAGTTTGAAGATTCGCTCTTCATGGCTAATAAGCGTAATGGAGTTAAGAGTGTGCAACCAAATCGGATTTGCTCTTTAGCTGGTTTTGTATTCATTATTTAAGTGCAATGTCTAAGAAATATGAGCTCAAAGCGAATCGGCTCATTTTGCCGAAAGGTGTGGCTGCTCATTCAAGTAAGTGGGAAATACATAAAATAAATATATTAAATGGTAATTTGCGTGGTAGCCCTTTTTCGATGCTCGCTCGTAAGTGGAGTGATGCTTTGAGCGGTTCTGGATCCTACATACATTAAATGTAGATCGACTGAGGTGGCTCCTCTGAGATGCCAAAATCGTATGATAATTCCATTACACTTTACAAAGAGGCGGCGGGTATTTTAAGAAAACATTTTTCTTATTGTTTTATCCTTCATGTCTACGGGAATCATCGAACTTGAGATCAAACGCGCGTTGGTACTGATAAAAAAAAAGTTAATATAGAAACAAGCAATAGTGCTTCTCTTTTTACTTGATGAAAAATGAACTTAGTTGACAAACCGATGATACAGGCCAGCCTCTCAAAGATGTATGCGAACCCAACCACCAATCGAAGTACCATGGAAGGCTGTTGATATTCCTACAATGTGAAAATTTTTGACTCAAAAGATGTTACCAAGCATTTTGGACATTGTCATGAATTCTTCTAACAATTGGTCTATTTGAAAGATTTTAAAAATGAAATTAGTTGCATGGCTTTATCAAATAGGCAATTAAAAGACAATTTCAGTTCCCTTAAAAGCCAATTATACATAAAATATAGAGCATATTTAAAAGCTACCTCCTATTCCTCACTAATTCCATCTTTGAGGTTTTGAATCGACTCTAGGCTGTTGGCGTAGACCTTCTCTTTCACGTGGCCCCAAAGAAAAAAGTCAAAAGGTGTTAAATCACAAGATCTCGGTGGCGAATTGTGATCACCTCTTCGAGAGATAACACTTTTCCCGTAAAAGATGAATAGTTTCGTTGCTTGTGTGGCACCGTCTTTTTGAAAATAAACGTTATCCAGATCGATACCATCCAATTCCGGCCATAAAGAATCCTTAATCATCTCTCGATAGCGCAATCCATTCCAAAATAACACCTGTTATTGGAAAACCCTTTACTTATTTTTTACTTTACCTTAACTTAAATCGAGAAAATCGCTGCTTTATTAACGCAATATTTATCTTATTAAAAAATTCTCAGTTTGAAAAATTTAATACATGTTTAACCCTTTGATTGGATTTTTCGATTAAAATGGCCACAATTTATTTTTGTTTTGGAACGTATTTTTGCTACTGTGAAATAAAATGTCACCAATTTATTGAGTAAGCTGCAGAAAAGGGGCAGCAGAGACAAAAATCAAAGGTATGTATTTTTTTTTCTTTTTGGGACTTAAATATTACCTCAACAATTTTTTTAATGTTTTCATGCCATTGAAAGAATTAAACATATTTTGTTTGCAAGTCCTTTCTGTCGCTTTTTCAACGTTTCACATCGTATACGAACACAGCCATGGCTTTACACTTTTTGCCGCTTTAACCAACGTTGGAAGCATGGTTTTAGGCGCAAAATTTTTTATTCATTAATTTTATATTTTTATAATACGGGTTATAAAATTATTACAGAATGGAGTAAACGAGTTTTTTCTTTAATTTTACAGCTTGCATTCTTATTGAACGACTTCAATAACTACAACAACAAAAATTAAATTTAATATGCTAATTATGTGATGAGGTTGTGCAACTAAAGCCAATTCAGGTGGTTTATATGTATGCATGTAATGCATGGGTATAATTACTGACCACATAAATAGATAAATTAAAATGTAGATTAGTCTTACCTTGGTTTTGATGTCGACATTATTTTAAAGAATGAAGAATTGTTTTGCTGAATGAAGTTGAATGGTTTGCAGGTGAACAAGTCGTTTAAATTGCTGTTACACGTAAAACAATTTATATATGAAAAATGCTTGTACAATAACTTTTTATTTAAATTTATAATGACATATTATTATCTCTATAACCAGTTTCTAATTTTGCATTCTTAGTCATAAGATTTCTATATTTTTAACTTTAACGCCAATGCTTCTTTTCGATTTATAATTTCGGTTAAAAAATTCGTTGAATTGCCTACGAATTTGTGAGCTTCCTTAATGTGTTGCTTTTCACTTGGTTAAACATTATTTAACGAAATTATACTTTGCTTCTCGCTACTTTAATTTAACTATCATAATATCTTGCATCGTGCTAAAAGTTTATCGAACAAAACAACGAGTGATCAAACAACAACAATGAATTACCTCTATAAATGCTCATCACAAAATCTCACGTTTGGTTTAAAAAAACGTAAGCATTGATTTGTGTGATTATTTATATATGCGAAAACACTTCAATTAAATAGAAAATCGAACTCGCACCTATCAAATAAAAGTGAAAGCGCTGCGAAAAATTCAACTTTGCAAGTGTTCGTATTAAACGGCACTTTAACCACACTTCGTGTATCCTATTTTTATTTTTTCCGTTATACTGAGACTGCATTTTAACTTTTACTTAAAATAATTCAATTATTAATATATACCCACTGACTGCAATAAAACAATTCTATTATCACATTTCTAGTAAGTATAAAACCGCACTCACAAATAAATTCGAACTACCGTACAAACTTTCGTATTCGTAGCAACACCGGAAGATGGCGACTCCGGCTAACATACGAGTATATTCAATTTCACCGTTTAATTGCGCGTTATATTTACCACGTACTGTTTAGTATGAATTTTTAGAGTATAAAGAATCTCCAAATTTCCGTTAACTCAACACTAATTAGAAAATATTTTCACTTGCACTATATGAAAGCACAAATCCAAGAAATCTTTTTACTTCTGCACATCCGGCGGAACATTAAACGATTGACGATATGCTGCTGCGTAACCGATGACATTGGCGTGTTGCCACTAGATGTGAAGTAATTAATATTTGAAATATTTTAAATCTTTTGTTTTGTTTATTATTGTTGTTCAGCGTACAAAGTATTTTTATGAAACTGTTGAGTCACTATTTTAATTTATACATTTGAATACCATAGTAAAACATAAAGTAAACTACCAAAATTTATACAAATTAATACCATTTGCTATTTAACCAATATGGCATCTGCATCGCTTTACCTTCCACAGTCCAACGACTCGAACAGCTGTCCGCAGAGTTGCTTTCAAAATGTATAATAATTGTGCGACCACTTTTTGCTGTTTGGACGGCGAATTGTTTTTCAGTAATAAAACGCGCGTCAGCCGATTTGGTTAAATTTTTATTATTGTAATAATTTTTGGTCGTTCGCTCTTATGTCTGCATACATATATGTGTGGGTGAATAAATGTTTGGAATTTGAATTGCAAAGCAAAAATCAAAGAAAATGTAAAAAGTAAACAAATTGGGAAAACAGATAAACAAATAATGTGCAAAGCTAAGCAGTGTCGGCTGCCATTAAATTAAATTGCGCTTGCGTTTCGCTGTTTGTAATAAATATTAAAATATTCGTGTCTGGAAAATTTGTATCGATAATATTAACTTGTGTTCTAAAAATCTTTGAATATACATAGAAAAATAATTTTGCATAAGTGTGAATGTTTAGGAAATTGCCAAAAAGCAAATTCAAAATTTTGTGAAAATCATCTCAGTTGTGTTTTGTGTATAACAGCGGAAAAGCCGCATTGGAGTTGTGTGCTTATTGCATTATTGGAAGGAAGCTAGTGGGAGGCTTGTCGGTTGCCTTGTTGACGAGAATGTCCTTCAAGAATTTTGCGCAAATGCCAAGTAATATGTTGGGCATAGTGTAGAAACGATTATAACTTGCAAAAATATCGGATAAAAGTAGTTTCAAAGCAAAAAAAGAGAGCGCGTTTTGGACGTGGTGGGGGTGCCGGTGGCGGTTCCCACAGGATTACCAGCGATTACTCATCGTGCTCGTGAAATTGGAAAACAATAAAAGTAACAACAAAGTGGACCGATTGTCTTCAACAATCGACCCCTTCCAAGTGCCGAAACACGAACGCGCACACATGTTTGTTTGTGTGCGTGTTGTATGTTAAAAAAACCGGCGTGCTATACAAAAATAGAGCTATTTGCAATTTAAAAATAACTTATTAAAAATAAAAGTAAAGGAAAATTCATCACGCTGACTACAGCGTAGGCTGCAAACAAACAAAAAAGGAAGCAAATCGTTCGAGGCCGTGCTGTCATTCGCAACATACACATATAATATTTAGTGCCTCAAAGTTTGCCAATCATCTGTGTGCTTCCTTTCAACTTGAATTCCATCGGCCAACAACCGACCGACCACGCATTTGAGCAGCGTCTTCCAACGCTGTCATTGTGCGTCAATTTTTTTATAATTTGTTTTGGTATAAATTCTTATTGAATTGCATTCCTCTCCGTGCTGCTTCGTTTAGTTGGCCTTCGCTGTTGATTTGTGGCCAAGATGAGCGAACGTAAATTCACACGCGGCCTAAACAACAACAAAGCCGGCATGGCGGCCCATCTTCGCGAATCCGTCTCGCAGGTTGTGCGGCAGAGCACGGCATTGGTAAGTTCCTACAAATGTATGCATGTACATATAGAATAATTGCATACCGGATTATACGTGCTGTTATCTGCATAATTACATATATACAAGTATATATATTTAAGCTTACATTGTTATTGCACTATTTCCTCGTATTTTTTCCTGCCGTTATTGCATTCCTTTTGGTTATTATGCTATGGAATTATGTTCGCTGTTGCGATATCCTTTTCCTTTGCATCTTCACAAAAGGGTGTGTCTGTGGTCTCTACCCGGCAATGTTGTAACTCTTGTGACTTTTTCTTGTTCCCTTTGCATAATATATAGTTGCTGCGGCAGTTTTGTTGCTTTCCGATACGACTACTGGTTAGCGCGTCCGGCCACTAATTGTGTGAGGTGTGGTGATGGGAATGGTTGTATGTACATATGTAGGTATATTCCTCGTATATTGCCTCGTGCGATAATAACAGCAAAATTATTAAATAGTAAAAAGAAAAAAATGATAATAATATTACCGATGATTCTTTCGTAATACATTTAAAATATTTTTGTTGTCAACAGCGAACGAAGCCAGCCGATAGTGCAATGAACTCGTCGGAATTTAGCAAAACAAATCTACACATGCACATATTTAACGTAAACCAAAATATACCGACAGAAAATAAACTAAACTGAAATAATTAAATGTAATTGAAACTATTGTTATTAATAATCAAGTACACGAGTACATATGTAGGTATGCAACTATTTAATTGCTCTTTGAAGTAAAATGCTTCAAAAGTTGATTACAACATTGATTGACTTTCGTTTATTAAACCAAAAAAAAAAAATAAATAAATAAATAGGAGTTTGCTCGTTGATAGTAAAAACCTAGGGAGCAGTAGAAAGTTATTATTTTGTAAACTAGTTGTGATGAGTAGTTGCTACAGCACCTCTAATAAGATAATAACTATTAAATAGTACCAAATGTCCACTCGATTAGAACATCTCTTATCTTTGTATGCAAAAATTGAAAACAATTTATGCAAAAAATAAAAATCGAATTTGTAAATATTTCACCACCTGTTTGTTTTTCTCTTTTTGTTGTAATTTGCAATCATAATGCGCAGATCCTCACTGAATAGAATTGGGAACAAACCATAAAGGCAATGCCGATAACACACTTTGTGGAACAGACACTAAAGCAAACAAAAACAAAAACCACCCATAAACAGTGAAAATGAGTAAAAATCAATAAACAGCCAAAAATACCAAAATGCCAGCGAATAATGTTGAAAGTGATCGGCATATGACCAAAATAAGCCAAAAAAAGACAGTTTACGGACAAAAGAAAAAAAAGAGTCTGCTCTATAAAAAGCGCCCAGCAGCTAAAGCATAGCCCTAAATTATGTCGTAAGGAATTTATGTACCTACAATGAAAAAAACAACAACAAAAAACGTAGAAACGGAACGGAGGCTGTGTTTTCTCCAAATCAGCCTAAGAAGCAAATGTTTACAGAGAAAAATGACGCACAATGCGCAGTAGCCGCCAAAAGAATTATAAAGTTATAAGAAAAAAAAATGAAAAAAAAAAAATGCGCAATAGAAAGCAGTGAGAAAGATGCTGGCGAAGAGCCAACAAAGAACGAAAGAAAAAACACCGTCTTAGCTGTTCTCTGAAGCCAACAAAAGCGAAATTAAAAGCAAGCAAGATGAAAGTTGTATTTACGGGGAGCAAAGGTCGAATTTAGTTCTGCCAAACTTTTTACTTGCGTACTTGTGACTATGTAAAGGGAAGTCAAATGATTCTTAGCTTCTGCTTGCGTCCTTCAAGTGAAATCAGAACTATGAGATGTAAGTTAACACAAATCGTTTGGAATTTAAAATGCGGCTTACTGGGTTTGCTGATAAGATGAATGTTGCGTTTAAATTAGAGACAAACACGCCTTCGAAGCGTGTCAATTAGCTTTTAGCTTTAGGTTTTTTCAGTTTGCTCATCTAATCGGAAATCGATTCAAAATTATGACCGAAAATCCGAGGTCTATTTTTCGAGTATAATAAATATTCATTTTCAATGTTAATAATAACTTTTGATGAAATCCCTCTTAATTGCTAGCTCCATCTCTCGTTCTTCTGCTCGCGAGAACAATTTTGGTCTACCGATTTTTGACTTATTTTCTACTGGCTTAGTTGCTTCAAAGTGCCTTATAACGTCATGCAAGTGGAGAAAAAGATAAAAGGTTACTGAAATATAAAGAATTGAATCAATATGAAATAATAAAAACCATTTTCTACTTCTTCTTTTTAATTTCCATGAGTCACCTCATTTTTTTCATTATCATTATCACTCCCTTTGAAATTCCACAGCGAAAACTCATTATCCACAATAACCTCTATTTTGTGCATTGCCTATCGCTAGCAGCAGTTTTTTAATTCTTCCTCTGTTCGCTGCTTTTCGGATGTTTGTCTGTTCATCTTGGCTGTTATTGCCTGGGCGGTGAGATTTCAAGGTCGCTTAAACAGCTTAGCAATTCCAGTGATACCTGAGGCAAATTGGATGTTTGAATGGGTCTGTAAATATTCATTCATATGTGTATGGGTGTTTTATTATGCGGTTATAAAATAATTTTCGTTCCACTCCAACATACACTTGTGCTGCGCTGCAGTTCAATAACTTATTTTATGCATACATACATACATATGTAATTTTCAGCGTGTAGCAGTCGGAGAATTTCAATCGTCACAGTTTAATCATAGCAAAGCATTGACTGTGCAAGCGCGCAACTGAGTGGAGGAAAGGAAATGAAATTACGACGTAACCAGTTCCATGATTAGTTTTAATGACTGCGGACATATGTACATAAATACATACATGCATACAGAAGTACATATGATACTTCTAACAGGCACTCGTCTCATAATAAAAGTACTGCTACTATTTTTTTCTAAGTTAGCGAAATTAAATATTTTTAATTTCAATTTTTGAATTGGATGACTCGAGTAAAGGGTGGGTGGTCCATACATTACTTATAGTAAAATAAAATTGATAGACGGTTTCTGGCATATTATTAAAAAGAGTATTCGATTCCTTTTGCTTAAAAAATATAATTACATTCAATGAACTGTCTGGCGTGGCCTAAGGGTTTAAATCGTTTTTGGAGTTCCTGCACAAAATCGCCACTCCCGCGCAACTCAAAAAACATTGTCAAATTGAAGCTTCGAAGCATGCCATTTTGCTGAAATCATGTAAATTTGGTAGCCAAATATACAACCATGGTCAATTTAGTAATTCTCTTAGAACGGAGTGCGTTGTATTTTGGATACATTATAATATTTCCAGAATTCTACCCCTTCGGTCACTGATGCTTTCTGATAAGGTTGATTACCTGGGTCTGATTATGGATATAAAGCTTTCGCGGAAACCTTGTACTGAGGAAATGCTTTAAAAAGCTTCAATTGCTTTGTTGTTGTTGCAGCAGTAACTTTGCCCTGTCAGTGTAGTGTAAATCACCGGTCGTCTTCGTCTAGCTCAGCTAACGGTAGGCCCAGGAAATTTGCTGTTTCGACAGGTTTGGCTCCACAGGGAGAGGGGTGTTAGATGAGTTGGGTAGATGGGGCATGTGTTAGTTTGTATTTCTCCCGGGTTGCTATTGGTATAAGATGAAGCTTATAGCCTAGTTAATTGCTGATTTTCTGAAACGATTATACAATTAATATGTAATGTGAGAGGGAGGCCGCGTCTATCGGATAATGCTACGTTGGGAGAGTGCCCTCATCAGAATAAGTGACACAATGCGGACTATCCCTGCTCTAGCTCATTTAGCTACTTTAAACTTATTTAAGAAATTACAATTTTTTTTTAACAAAATAAAATAAAAATTAAAAATTTTCGTAAAGATTTTGTCATACAAATACATTTTTGAAAAATGTAAGAAATCTTTACCAAAATCGAATAAAAAAATATTTAATTCGTTTTAAAATTTTTTATAATATTTTTAGTTCTAGTGCTTTTATTGTAATAGGTTTTCAAAAATGACAAACTAAAATTGTGGAAATAAGTTTGAATCCAAAATATTTTTAATAACTCTATTCGTCAGTATTAAGTAAAGTTTTTTTTCCTAAATGTCTCAAAACCATTTTTTTTTTAATTTTTTTACGATAATTATTTTATTTTTGTAGACAATTTTTTATTTAAAAAATTCAAAAATTTAGTTTTTCAAACAAGCAAGAATTCACTAACTTTTTTCATATTAAATACTTACATACATATGTACATACATACATTTTTATAAAATTATTGAACTAATTCTTAACTATATTCCATGCCATAGTACATTGAGTCAAATTCTTGGTACTTCTTAAATGTTTGATTAAAAAACTAAAAGAAAATTAAAATTTTGTAAATAAATGTCTTTGAAAATTTTAAAATTCTTGAATAGGATTTGTATATTTATTCGATTTTTTTTTAATTTTGAAAGAATTTTTGTTTTGAAAATATATATTTTTTATCATATAAATTTAAACTATTAACTATAAGTTTCGGCACTGAGTAAATTTTGAATTTCTTTCGTGAATGTTTTAAATGAAAAACATTCCAAACTTTTTTTAAATATTTTTTCACCAAGATTAAAAAAAAATATGAGAACAATTACGGATAATTTTTGGTACACATTTTAATTTATTGAACTGCAAGTATTAACTATGTATGTAGGTACTTATATATTAGTTGGTATATTAAGTAAAAGTTTTGGTGTTTTTATTTGTTTCACATAGAAAATTTAAAAAAACTGTTTAAGTTTATTACCAAAATTAGAAAATGCGATTCTCATATTAAAATATAATATTTTCCGATTATTCTTTATTTGTAAGATTTTTTTCGAAAAAGTTACGATTAAAAATTTTGAAAAAAATTGGAATTCGCATGTTCTAATATATATCTGACCTACATGTAGCAACTGATGGTGTACAAGCATCATATTATATTTAAGAATCAACCGACAAAAAAAAACATTGAAATTAGTTTCTATAGAAATTCAACTTCAAACTTCATTAGTATTCCTTTCATTGAATTTCAATGCCTTTTATGTACTCTGATAACTTTTTCGAACATTGCCATTCGTATTGTGTCTGTTCATGCATGTGTATGTATGTATGTATAACTACTTATAGCGGCATTAACTCTAGTAGCCCTTTTAATTAAAGTAATTGATCACTTTTGACCTTTTTTTGGTCTGCCCCTCAGTCGCACAAATATTATTTTATGTACTAATTAACACATTGTCATTAGTTCTAAACTTGAATGAAAGTTTTACATAAAAGTCAGAAAGAAACTTAATTTTTTGGTGTTGTACCACAATGGGCATTTAGATGTGCTCAGTGCTAATACCCCTGTGCATATGTATGAACTTTGTAAAGACAAACTACTCAGTAAACATTCTATTTCATAAACTGGTATTTTATTGATGAAGTCATACTAGTTCGAGAGCTACTAAAATTGGACCAGTTCAAAAGTTACCACTTTTAGGTGTATGCAAAACTAATGTTTACTAATAAAAAATATAAACAAGAATGTTTTAAACGTTAAAGATGCACTTAAATGTTGATGGAGTCAAAAATCGACTTTGTTTGTTTGTTATGAACAATAAATGGTGATACACCAATACATGGTTTTACTAGTTCGTTAAAAGGAGGCTCCCAATTGACACTTCATCATCATCTGGTTAAAATAATAGCCGCAGCATTGGCAGCTAGAGGTCGGACTACTTCAGCTCCAAAAGAAACTGTAAATAAAACAGTTCAGAACTAATTGGTTTGACTGCAGGGCTTACATTTGTACATACGCATTTTAGCTAGAAGCTTAATTAGTAGGAAAAGAAGAATAATTTGAAGCGAAAATTTAGCATTAAATGGTTATGTATATGTGTTTGTATTTATACAGAAGTACAAAATTATTCACATGTCACCCAATTAATTTTGCTACATCTGGAAAAGAAATAAAAGTAATTTGTGATTTTTTTGGTTATAATAACATTTGAGAAGATTTAAAAATTTCTTTGGATCTTCTACGTGGCACAGTACAAGAGTTATTATTATAGAATCGCTGTTGCTGCTTTTGTTGTTGTGGTGCAACATAAACATTCTCCATATACGCACGGGGAATGCTGCTGAAATTCGGTTCGTTCCGGTAACGTAAACGACAGTCATGGGAACGCCCGTAGAATCTTATTATACTTCGATTTTGCTCATACTTGGAATGTGTCTTACCTACCTAAAAATAAATAGTTTTGTCGGTTATAGAACCGGTAGGTAGCGCTGCGATAGATATTACGAGAAATCGTGCTTATGGTCCGATTGGGCTTATGCTTTGGGTATATCTTAACTTAAATGGAAAAACAATTAAATGTTTTTGAATAAACGTGTCTCCGCTAAGAGAAGCTGTGATCGAGATATTTCGAAAAAGCGCTTTAATGGGGCGATTTTTTTTATTCCTTGTGTCACACCTCTTGCCGATTATCTAAAAATAAATGTATTTGAAAGAAGTTCATCTGGAGATCACTAAACAGCGCATTCATATTTATTGAAATCTTATTAATAGACCGATTTATCCAAGCTCAGTAGTACAAAATTACGCATTCCATTTCGATATCGATGAAAGCGCGCAGGTGAGCACGAGCACAAAAAGGGTAATTAATTTATTTACTTAAATAAGAGAATTTCGGAGGTATTGTTATTGAAATTTTGTAAATTTGGGTTCATAAAAATGGGAATTCAGGATACTTATGTGGGAGTAGTAGAAAAAACTATAGAAATCCAAATAATGTAAAAGCTAAATATCTAAAAAATATTACGTTCTGTGGTTGATGAAGGTTTAAAATATTCTACAAAAATAATCCCCCTAAATTTCAGAAGGTGTTTTTTTCAGACGAAAACGGTGTGCGATAGCGGACAAAAAGTACATCATGAGTTTTTTTTTTAAAGGAAGAGTCAAAATGACCCACCGGGATATTGCTTTAAAATGCTCCACAAAAATATGCACCAAAATACACTCTAAAAGACAATTTTAATGGTAAATGTACATAGATTTATGCCAGTTTTTTTTTTTTTCAAATGATTTACATGAAATTGTGGCAAAATTGGGAGAAATCCAATACACTGCAGTGCACCGTAACAAAAAGGGGTAACGTTTATGAACAATGCGGCATGTGGTTTTTCTTTAATTATAATTGCGATACATTTTTGACTTCTTTTTGTCCTATTTTGTCGCTTTAGGAAATTAAACTGTTATTACCTTCATACAAATATTAAACAAAAACATATTTAAAATTGTCTGCTACAAAATATGCGCAAATAGTTGTTTATTGTTTTAACCTTTGTTAATTTAGTTATTTGTATTTATTTATGTAAGAAAACAGCCACTGCAAACAAAGATAATGCAAATAAAGTGGAAATGGAATTTTGAATATATGTACATATGTCACTTTTCTCTTTTATGCTCGCATAAGTAAATGCTTCATTCAGTAATATTGTTAAAAAATAATGTGAATGTATATATTTATATAATCCCACGTGTGTCTCATATAGAAACTACCTATTCAAAGCTAAATTCGATAAGGTTGCACTATACCAAATGCTTGTCTTAAAAAATTTCATAAACCCTAAAAAGCTATAAATGCAAATCCCTTTTCAGTTTATTATGCTATACAAATTGAACTATTTCGTCTTGTTTTTTGTAAAAAAACTGAAAACATTATTAACAATCATTTGAAAACACTTCCTATCTTCAAAAATTTGCTCTTCCACTTTGCCCTAATTTTTCTTGATGCGGGTTATAATAGACTTTTAAGTACTGTGTAACACTATTTTGGTGACAAATTTTCAGCGGGCAATGCGACATTGTTTTCTAGGGTCAGGTGTTAATAATAAAACCTGCATATACATATGCATGTATATTTTTATACAATAGTTGTATATGTAGATAGACATGTATATATGTATGTATATGCGGAAATGAAAGTAGTTATCATAAAGAGGAAAATTTGGGCCTTTACGAAAAAATACAACAAAAAAATAGTCAAAAAATTTAACGCACTACCACTATATTCGTAGCCTAAGATAAGCTCCAACATACATATGTACATATATAAAGAAGGTTCATAACTTATATAAATATATTTTTGTACATACTCAAATATAATATTTACTTAAGTAATATACTTATATATGTACATATGTATGTGAATGTATATGCATGTGTCTTTATAGTACTTTATGGATGAGCCCATAACATTAGTCCATTCCAATAATGACTGATTATCAGTTACACATACACACCTATGTACATACACACATATATATTTAATAGATATTTTTGTTTGCCACATTGCGGATGAAAAACAAATACAATGGACAATTTGGGAGATAATGGGCAACTGATTTTATAATTGAACAGTATGCGAAAGGTGTATTTTTACGTGCTATGTATGTACATATATGTATATACTCATACATACATACAGATGTACATGCAATAATGTCAGACCAGAACCGTTTCTCATAGCAAGCATACATATGTAGGGGTAGGTAGCAGCTCTAACGTCTCAGAACGGCAGACGGAATTTTATGAGACGCTTTTCTTTGATAGAAGAGCACTCGGAGATTTATCGTTAACCGTCGAACGGTCAACCGAATGATAGTTACACACACATAAACCCACTCTTCTATGCCGTTTTGTTCAATTATTTAAGTTTTGTTCCTATCTTCTGCTAATTTTTGCACTCATTAGAAGAAAAACTCTAAAGAATTTAAGTTTAATAATTTGTTAATTTGGTGAAAGGCGGGGAAAAAATTGATTGTAGCTAAATTACATACAAGCGTGCCTAAATACCTACGGAATGCTTTTGCTATTTCTTTTTTAACTTAATCATAAATATATAAATATGATGCGCGGGCGCAGCGTATAGACAATATGTATATGTACATATGTACAACAAAAAGTCGATGACAGAGATGACGTGCAAGCAATTGCCGTGAACGTGCCATGTTTGGAGGCAGCGTGTATGACACACTTAACAGACCGATACAACGAACAGTGAATGTTTTATGAAAAATAAATAAATCAAAATCAATCGAAAGTGGAACTTTTATAAAAAAAAAGCTAATTAGCAAAGTAAACTAATAATACAAGACAATGAAAAAGATAATGACAAAAATAAACACAATATAAAACAAAGCTTAGGTAGTGGGAGCCGTTTGTCATAGGTAGTAGGGAGCAGTAAATGTAAGCGTGTGATTTGTTACGTTTCAGTTACATCCGCAAAGCGTTTTGATACTTATAAATTGTTGTATTGTAAAATAAAAAAATTAAATACAAAAAATAAAGAAACAATTAAAAGATTGTAATAATAAAAATCAATGAAAGGAAAGAAAGAAAAATGAGAGCTAGGACAAAATACAATCAAATGAAAAAAAATGAAAATAAAATTTGAATGAATAAAATAGAAAAAACACACAAAACGAAAAATAAATTTGAATGAAAAAATAAAAAAATGAACAAAACAAAAAATAAAATTTGAATGGAAAAAAAAAGTGAGCAAAAAAAAAAATTTAAATTAAATGAAATGAAAGGAAATATAAAAAAAATTAATTAAATTAAAAAATTAATAAAAGAAAAAAAATAATGGAAAAACATAAAAAGGGGGGAAAGAAATAAAACAAAAAAATAAACAAAAGAAAAAAATAAAAAAAGAAAAAGAAATGAAAAAAAAAGAAAAAAAGAAAAGAAATGAAAAAAAAGAAAAAAAGAAAGGAAAGGAAAAAAAAAGAAAAAAAAACTAAAAGAGAAAAAGAAAAGAAAAGACTAAAACGAAAAAAGAAAGAAACACATAAGAAAAAAAAATACATGGGAGAAAATAAATATCCAGAAAAAAGTAAATAAAAATGAAAAATATCGAGAAAAGAGCAAATAAAAATAAAAAAATAAAGAGCAAGAAAAAAAAAAAATAAAAAAAAAAATAAAAAACAAATAAAAAATAAATAAAAAAAAGAGTATGCGAAAAAATAAAAAAGAACTAAAATCAACAAATGGTTGTATGGTGGACAGCACTAGAAAAACGGTGTAGAGTAGCCACAATTGATCGAGTCCAAAGAACAGCCTGCCTCCTGATAACAGGATGCGTAAGTACAACACCTACTAAGGCTCTAAATACGTTGCTTCACTTGTTCCCTATCGATATGGCTGGCAAAGCGATTGCAGCGAAAGCAGCGACACGCATGAATGCCATATCGAAATGGAAAAAGAATCTTGGCCATTCGGCCATACTGAACAGGAACACTGTTATCTCTTCCGACATAGACTATCATGTAAGTCTTCCATCACCACCCTTGCTATTCTCCTGTTCACTCCCAACCAGAGAAGAATGGAAGACCAATTTTACCGAAATCGATGGTCCTCTGATTATATATACAGATGGTTCAAAACAAGACGGTAAAGTGGGATTTGGAATCTTTTCCAATTCCCCTCACATCAATCTATCATTTAGATTACCCGACTACTGTAGTGTATTCCAAGCGGAAGTATGCGCTATCTGGTATGCTGCGAAAATTATCTTAGAAAAGAGAATATCACAAGAGGATATCCGCTTTTTCACTGACAGTCAAGCGGCCGTTCGAGCACTCAGCTCCTCTTATATCCACTCAGATGTGGTTCGATTCTGTCTCCTATCTCTTAACGAGATAAGTGTTCAGAATTCTGTTCGAGGACGAAGATGAGGAAGTATCGAGCAGGCATTTGCTGTTCAGTTGTCCCGGCCTAGCCAGAAGTCGACTCGCTCTTCTAGGCTCTCCAATAATTGACAATCTTTCAGTACTCTCGGACCTGAAAATCGAATCTCTCATTAAATTCTCGAAACGAATTAATATCTTGAACCAAAATCTATAGTAAAAATATCGGTCAGGTGGTGAAATCATATTATATAATGAGCTCTAGGGCAACACAACGGACCCAACTTGTGGTCTATGTGACACTCCGATGCGGGGTCACTCTTAAACCAACCAAACAACCCAAAATGAACAAAGTAACAATATTATATAAAGAAATAAAAGGAAAAAATTTAAATGAGACTAAATGAAAAAATAATTAAATACCAAATAATACCATAAAGTAAAGTTCCTGTGACAGTCGGTTCTAAGTTACCAAAACGACCCGGCCATGGACTGTTACTCTCGCAGCATTACCAATATATGCATGGGGAATATTTAAGCTGCTACAACAACCCTGAAATAAAGGAATACCAAAAAAAAAAAGTAAAATTAATAAAATGCGTGGAAATAAAAAGTAATAAAATTGTATTAGTTGTAAGTCAGCAAAAAATTGTCGAGAAGATTGAAGTGGTAGAATAGCTATAACTAACATTAGGACTCACTGACAAGTTTTCACACGTCATTTGTTTGTCATTTAATTTTATACATTTTTTTTATGAAAATATATGTAGCTCATTCTCCTAAAAGAAAAACCTATATATAAATACAATATATGTCTCAAAATTTGGGTAATTATGTACTTACATATTAAGTTAAAATAATTACATCGAACAGAATATCAATTTTATTAATTATTCTTCTTCAGCTCTTCGCGTTGAGATACAGTAGCCATTCCCACCTCGGGCTTTAAATTTTCATTTCAGTACAAACAAGTTTTTCAACTTCAAAGATGCGCTGACTTCATAACGAAAATATTTATGTATTTGTTTCATGCTTTTAACTATGAGGCTATAAAACATGAATAATCATATTCGCAAAAAGCTCAAAGGCTACAGAGTGGTACACGATGGCCTGAGAGTATTCCAAACTGGCTGATTTTACATTCATACTTATGCATGCCGAGTATGTATGCTCATTGCAGTGACAGCTCATCCCCGGCATAGCCGTTTTTGTTGCTCTTGCTGATGTGTAGTAGTATTGTAAGTGACTGTTTGGCTATTTGACACACACTTCATACACCTTTGTGGCACCGGTTTTTTCAACGCGGTCCACTCGTTCAGCTCCAACGATTCAACTTCATTGGCATATGTTGATTCGCCAATTTTGCTTTTGTTTTATGTGACTGGCTACAGTTTTGTGTGACTGAGCTTGTTTTTTAATTTTTTTCCATTCTAAATAAAATAAAAAAATTAATTTAGATATTCTTGTTTTTGATTTGGTGTTATTGCTCTTATTTTAGTTATACGTTTTTT
This sequence comes from Anastrepha fraterculus, assembly GCA_037575425.1. Lineage (NCBI taxonomy): Eukaryota > Metazoa > Arthropoda > Insecta > Diptera > Tephritidae > Anastrepha > Anastrepha fraterculus. The sequence continues at coordinate 43,705 of JAYXIM010017852.1, read as the reverse complement.
TGTTTTGCTTTTTTAATTCTGGTAATTATTATTTTATTTTTGTTTTTACATTCCGCATTCTATATTCTTTATACTTACTTTTTCACCTAAATGAAATAAAAAAATTAATTAAGATATTCTTGTTTTTGATTTGGTTTTATTGCTCTATTTTAGTTATATTTTGTTTTTTAGTTTTGCTTGTTTAATGCTGGCCATTATTATTATTTTATGTTTGCTTTTACATTCCGCATTCTATGTTTTTTATACTTACTTTTTCACCTACAATCTTTGATTTGAATTTCGTTTTATTTTTTATTTATTTTCATTTGAATATTCTTTATTTTTTACCCTTTTTAATGGTGACGTGTTCGCCCAGCTGCGTCCCTGCGTCACGGATCATGTGCTTCCATCACCTTTCAGGCTTACCTGCCGACAATTTCACTCTCTGCATATCCGTACATGCACACGCACATAGAAGCATACGTCATTTGTGTGTGTTACATGTGTTTATGCATATAATTTTTTTCTATTTGCCTATACGAAAAAGCCTATCCATTCGGTTAACTCAGTCACTTGATTTCAGTATCATTCTTCTCGGACTCTCCGTATTCCAATGGTATTTAATTTCCCCTACAAGCTCTTTTCACCTCAATTCATGCCGAATCGATGTTTTTGTATTTGTTGTTGGCTCATTTGATATGACACTGCGGAAACAAACGATTTATTTTGTACTCATGTGTAGGTATATGTAGACATTTGTACACATCTGTTTGTCTTGCCGGGCAAGCGGGTAATTGAGAATTGTGCCTTGCAAAGGGGCAAGGAACGTAGGGATTAAGCTTCAACCGGTTAGTGTACCACAATTGGCTTATTTTTACTGTTCCGCTATTAATTGTTTTTGCTGTTTCAATGCTTAAGTTTAGTTAGCGAACGTGCATATGTATTAATGAAGTTTTTTATGCACTATTTAATATATTAATAGTCTTAATAGCTTATACAAAACATTTAGTAAGATTTTTGTGCACATACTTACATACATGTGTTTGTTTGTATGGACTAGTGCTGCTAATATCGAAAGTAAAAAAAATGTTAGTCACTATTGAAGTCTTTTGGCCATATCGATTGTTTTTATTTGCTTTTGATTTGGTTTTAATTTGGTGTATTTTATTATTATTGCATATCTTTAAATTTATGACTTTCCAAATATCGCAATAATCTCGCATTCATTCCACACTGTCCAATTTGCTTTTCTTTTTTTTTTGTCAAATTTTTACCAGGCGAATGTGTGGCAGTTCTTTACCATCTAAGAAGTGAGGGTGTGCTTTTACACACCACCTGATGTTATTTTTATTTGTGTACATAAGTTTATCCAAACAGTTGTACGAAAACTTTAATTGTAAATGAAAACTGGAAGTAAATCGTTCTATTTCGTTACATTCAATATAAATTAATCATCCAATTTGGTTTTTGAGTAATTTTTATTCTAAATAAAAAAAAAATTTGAGTGATAAAAAAAAATAATTGGCGCGTACACTTCTGTTAGTTGTTTGACCGAGCTCCTCCTCCTATTTGTTGTGGTGTGCGTTTTGTTGTTGTGACACAAAATTAATCGCCCTATCGGAAGACTTATAATTATTACAAAGAGTGTCGTAAGTTAATCATACCTGTAGTTGACACTTGTGAACTGGACACCTGCGGAAAAACAGATAAGAACAAAATACAACCCAGGACAGAACAACTGCAACTACTGCATCGGAGAGTATATGGACAGACGCTAAATGACATTCATCGGGAGATTGTGACCACTTTTTTAAACTCCTGACCACCGAATGCCATTATCGGAGGCCAACTACCACCTCTTGGCCCAATTACGATCTGGATATTGTAGCAGATTAAATTCTTACTTATTCAGAATCAGTAAATGTCCGGCATGTGAAGGTGCCCCGCACGATAGTAATCACCCCTCTCTCTCTGGACCCAACCTGTCGCAACAGCACGTTTCCTGGACCTACCGTTAGATGAGTTAGACGATGACGATCAGTGACTACAGGCCACTGCCAACGCCTAGTGCACTGCTACAACAACAACAACAATAAAAATACAAGCAACGGTGTGCGTCACGAAAAATTATTATTTTTTAATTAGTAAAAATTAAATAATTTTTTTTAAATAAAACAAAATTAGATGATTCATTTTGCGCCACGTTGTATTAAATATATAATTTGTAGATGTGTTGAATTTTTCTTGTTCCATTCTCATATGAAACACACAACACAGTGCATATGACAATATTTTCGTAAGATCCATATTTTTAGAATAAAAGAAAACCCTACAAGCATTCCCGCTGTCCCAACGCAATCAGAGCTTATCTAATATGGTATATTTTATATTGAAATAAAATGAAATGCGAAACATGTTCGGTAAACCTTTCTTTCTGTTCTAAAAAATCTATTTTAATACCAATAGTTGGAAAAATAAAAAACAAACTGAATTAAAACTGTATATTTTTGGACAACTCTATTATTTATAGAGTGTCATGTGTGACCCTTGAGCTAGTTATGCTCTAGCCTTCGTTTTATGAATTGTCCTTTCACGTCGATTCTAACGAAACACATTTCCTGCTTCAAAATTTTCGCGCTCGACATAACCCGCGATCAAACCCGCATGAACAATCTCTAAATTTGGATGATCAATTTAAATTTTATTCAACAGTAGCATATTTTTCATACTCATCTCTTTTTTAAGAATTCTTCCGTCAAGTGATGAATGTTGGTAAATATTTACATATATGCAAAATATTTTGGGTGTTCCATTAAGAGCGCCAATTTTGAATTTCGGCTGATGTGTTTTTTTGGCAATCATATAGCGGTGCTCTTTGACCGTTGTCATGTCTTTTGTAAATATTGAGGTTTATTCATACAGAATTAAAGGGAGGCATAACGAATAAAATTTGTGAAAGTCCATAACCAAAATAGTGGAGCTTTTGCGATTACAAGCAAATGTCAAAAGATGAATGAAAAACTCGTCAAAAAGAACCAACTTGACTGGTTGGCCAAATATGCGATACTGTGCTATGTATATAACAGGCATTTTTTTTAAGTTATCGGTTGGGTTTTCCTGTATACTACCGTGAGAGCCTGATGCTGTTCTACAAGTAAAAGCGCTTACCTGTGACGTTCGCGAACGGCAGATGGTTTGATATGAGAAGCTTTTTCCCAGCAGAAATGCCTTCTCGGGTCTGCTATTGCCTACCGAGAAGCGACCGTATTAGTAAAGTTTTTTTTTTGATTATTTAGATACTTTATGTCTTCATGCTCACTCGACTACGGCGACCCTTTACATTAGTTATTGCAATGAAAAATCAACTTTCCAAACAAAAATTAAATTTGTTTAAAATTCAAAAATGGCCGATTTGAATGGAACATCCTATACATAACTTTTTATTATCAGTAATCTTTTATGTCCCCGCAATCTATTGCTATGAATTTAAAACGGAAAATGAAGTCATAAAGCGGTTGAATAATAAATCTCTGAATTAATATTAAGTTCAAATTAATTGGCTTTTATTGCATGTTACGGACTTCCATAGAAGCAAACACAGTTATATGCAAATATAATATAATTTATATACATATGTACATATTTATGTATGTGCAATTTATCAAAAACATGCGATACAATTTAAATACGAGGGTCATTCAGTAAGTGCGCGTATTTGAAAGCAGGTGGCATTCCTTAGTTAAGCGGTTATTCCTTTGCAAAGTGGCATCTACTTATACTTATGTTCTGCGAGTTTACATCACAGCCCACTATTAGCCCCAGATTACTGGATTCTGCACGCTGCAAAACTATTTTTTAACGAATTGTCTAACGACCCGAGCCGAGGACGTCCAAGGTTAACCTGGCTTCACCAAGTCATAGCCGACCTGAAACAGCTACGAGTTAGGAGCTGGAGATCTATTACTAAGAACCGTGCAGGTTGGAAGAGGATTGTGGTTGAAGCTAAAGCACACCCTGAGCTGTAATCGCTACTTGATGATGATGATGATTGGAAGATGCCCAATATTACCCACAGTGCTCCTAAAGCAAGGGCAAGGTTTTTGAAAATGGATCCAAGATTTTCCAACGTAGAGTATTCGTATATGACCTCTAGATTTCAAATTTTCAAACCCCGAAATCGTACCTGATCCTATTTTAAAGATAGAGTAAGTTTACCTGTGGTAAATCTAGTTGAAAGATTTACATTACTTATTTTCAGTTTAAATGTGCATAGGTTCATGTCTACGCCAGATAAAGATCTAGTAGGCCTTGCCAGGCTAGACGTTTATTTGTACATTTCACAATATCTAAAAAGTCACTTGTAGTCTAGCAGCCATCATCTCAACAACACAAATACCTGTAATTTAAAATAAACTCACAATCCTAATATAAATCACCTTTGACGCAAACATTTTGGTCCTATTCAACACTAAAAAACTGAAATAATTTTTGTTAAATTACGAATAAAAAAGGCTTTGCAGATATTTTCAAGTAGTGTTTGACTTGTTTAGAATGGTGCAATGGACAATACGAAAGCTTGTTCTCACGATGAAAATAGACGTAAAGTCTGCGGACCTTGCGGTACAAAAATTTCTTTTGGCAAAAAAAAGCCGAATAAATTTCTTATAAACGAAAAGTATGAAACATTGATAAAGAAATTTATAAACAAAGATTATGATTTAAATAACGAAAAATACCCCCTTAGCATATGCAGAACTTGCTACCTCACACTTTTTGATGCAAGTAACAACATTTTTACAAGACCTTTTCCAGACATGCCAGATTACAATAGTTTGGTTTTACCTAAAAGTACTCGCACATCTATGGACAGTTGTAATTGTTATGTATGTTTAACAGGCAGATATAAAGGTCATGAGAAAGTAGTAAAGGGTAAGGGTTGTAAACGAAATTTCGAAACAAAGATTGATACAACTAATGGTCTTTATGGATCCTCAAATATTGACAAACTTGCAAAGAAAGACAGCCAAAAAAAGGAAAAAACTAATATACAAATATGTAACAAATGCTTACAAGAAATTGGTAAAGGCAAAAAACATTCATGTAATAATATTCAAGGCAATGCTTTAAAAATAATAGAAAAACTTCCTGAAGTCAAGCAAGAAATCGTTGCGTCAACTATTATTAGAACCAAAATTGATTCTGAAGACGATATAAATCGACACATTAAGAATAAGAAAATTGAGTTGAGTACGAAGGGTTCTAAAATGAGAGTTGTTGTTAATCCTAATGAAAAAAGGACATTACGTTCAGTGAAGAGCGTTTGGATAATTTGCGAGTAAACCTTGGCTTATCCAGTAATAAAATGAAAAGCATTGCTAACTTTTTAAGATCAAATGTTGGAAGAAAGTCAGTACCCGTTGACTATAAGAAGCACATGTCAGAAAAATCGAAACTTTTACAAGATATATATAAAAAAGATAAATACTTTTTTGATTGTGATGATGCAAAAAAAGAAGAAAGACCAGTAGTTTACGCAAATGCGGAAGAACTTTTTGATGCAGTAATTATGGAAAGAAAACTTGAAGGGAATGTTTGTGTTAAAGCAATGGCTGACGGGGGCCGCGGATTTTTTAAAATTTCTTTATCAATATTTCAAGAAAATTCTGATGGTGATGATTTTAATTATGATGATTTAACAATTCATGATAAAAATCAGAGAAGTCTTTATTCTGAGGGAGGTAGCGCAAGTAAGAAAGCAAAATTGATGAGCGTGAAACGAGTTATACTACTATGCATTGTACTTAAGATAAAGGAAACGTATGAAAACGTAAAACTTTTGTTTGACATCACTAAAATAAATAACATTCCCTTCAAGTTCGTTTCGGATTTTAAATTGATGCTTATCATAAATGGCCAACAGACGGCATCTGCAATGTTTCCTTGTCCTTATTGTTTTGTTTCACTTAACGACTTGAAAGAAAACAAGACATCTGGGCAGGAAGATGTGCTTTACAATCAATGTAGTTCCAATGCAGATAATTTTGAAAGCAATGTTATCAAACTGAAATCATACGGAGATTTAAGAAACGATTATGAACAGTTCAATCTTGCTGGTGGAAATAAGGAAAACAGCAAAGAGTTTCATAGCACTATTAACCTCCCTCTATTTACCGAAAGTGATGACATCACTGTGTTAGAAAAATGCGTAATTCCTGAATTACACGTGCTAATGGGCTTCGTAAACCATCTGTTTTGGAAAGGTTTAGTACCCCTTTTGGGAAAAGATAAAGCTTTGATATGGCCAAAAAAATTAAAACTTATTTCCAAAAACTACCACGGAGATTGTTTCGAAGGCAATGCATGTAGGAAACTTTTAAAAGAAGCTCTCAAACTAAATGATCCTGAGATTTATGAAACTGTGGGATATTTAAAAATCATACCTTTTACCAATGCTTTTGTAATAATGAATAAAGTTGTCGATTGTAGTTTTACATCTGGAAAAGTAGGACCAGAACTAAACGTTCATTTGGATAAGTTAAACAAAGCTTTGATTGCTTTACATGAAATTGAAGACATCTCAGTAACCTTAAAAATTCATGTCTTAAAAATCCACATTATGGAATGTCTTCAATTCATAAAACACAATGATGGTCTAGGATATTGGTCCGAGCAAAGTGGAGAGTCACTCCACCGTGAATTCTCGCAAACTTGGGAGAGATATAAAATAAATACAATCGAAGATGAGTTATACTTAGAGAAGCTTTTTACAGCAGTTGTAGAATTTTCATCACTTAATGCATAATCAAAATTTTGATTCCAAGGAGTATCGTTATCGCTCAAGTTTTTATTTAATAATAACATTTAAAAAAATCAAAAAAAAAACCAAAAAAAAATATATAAAAAAACAAAAAATCAACCAAAAAAATTTAAAAAACAAAATGGGACCAGGTTACCACTACGTCCCCGTCGTTGGTCCTGAGGTTACATTTAAGTACATACATAAGTAATACATACATTTATCTTTAAAATAGGATCAGGTACGATTTCGGGGTTTGAAAATTTGAAATCTAGAGGTCATATACGAAAACTCTACGTTGGAAAATCTTGGATCCATTTTCAAAAACCCTGCCCTTGCTTTAGGAGCACTGTGGAGAACAAGCTTTCGTATTGTCCATTGCACCATTCTAAACAAGTCAAATACTACTTGAAAATATCTGCAAAGCCTTTTTTATTCGTAATTTAACAAAAATTATTTCAGTTTTTTAGTGTTGAATAGGACCAAAATGTTTGCGTCAAAGGTGATTTATATTAGGATTGTGAGTTTATTTTAAATTACAGGTATTTGTGTTGTTGAGATGATGGCTGCTAGACTACAAGTGACTTTTTAGATATTGTGAAATGTACAAATAAACGTCTAGCCTGGCAAGGCCTACTAGATCTTTATCTGGCGTAGACATGAACCTATGCACATTTAAACTGAAAATAAGTAATGTAAATCTTTCAACTAGATTTACCACAGGTAAACTTACTCTATCTTTAAAATAGGATCAGGTACGATTTCGGGGTTTGAAAATTTGAAATCTAGAGGTCATATACGAATACTCTACGTTGGAAAATCTTGGATCCATTTTCAAAAACCCTGCCCTTGCCTTAGGAGCACTGTGTACCACAATTTGTTGCAAATTTCCAAATAACAACTTAGACACATTGACATATTGAATGTGTTGAGTGAAAAAAATGATGAGTTTTAGAAAAAGCTACTTACTTACATAACTGGAGCTTTAAACAGAAAATTAATTGTAAATGAATTTACGTGATACGCTAAAAATATTTGCATATTCCGGCAGACGACCTTTAAGGTCATTGCCGCATATTTTTTATTTATTTGTTTAAAAATTCTATTTTTAGTCTATAAGCAGATATTGTAGGCAGTAAATATAAATAAAGAACTATTCTATTCTATTTTATTTTTAAATAACAAAAAAATGTGTGCAACACATAGCGAATATTGTAAAAAAGGAGTATTTGTATCAGGTCAGTCCATAAGTTCGTGCGTTTTTTAAGGGTGGTTTTAAAATTAATAGAAAAGATGTTTAAAGTATTTATTAATCAATAATATATTTTCCTTCATTATTTACAATGTCTTCCCAAAGTTTAGGCAAATTTTTAATTCCCTGCTCAACAAATTGTTTGTCCTTGGAGCCAAAATACGCTTCGATATCCCTTTTTATAGCTTCTTTTGAGGAGTAGTTGTTGTTACTCATATGGGATTGAAGTCCACGGAAAAGGTAATAATCACAAGTTGCAATATCCGGAGAGTATGGTGGATGCGGCATTAGCTCCCATCCGAGCTCGTTCAGCTTGCCTAATGTTTGTCTTGCGGTATGAGGTCTTGCGTTGTCGTCTATTCACTAAAGACGGTCGATTTTTTTAAGTGCCTCATTCAGGTTTGATAGCTGATGGAAATAATAATCAGCAGTTATCGTCTGGTTTGGTTCCAGAAGTTCATAATAAACAATACCGACCATATCCCACCAAATAGACAGGGGGATCTTCTTGGGGTGAACGCCATCTCTAGAGGTCGGTTCTGGTGTTTCATCTTTATCTAACCATTGGCGTTTGCGAACAGGATTATTGTAAAGGACCCATTTTTTATCACCAGTAACGATACGGTTCAAAAAACTTTTATTTTCAAGCCGTTGCAGCAGCTGAGAACACGCATTCACTCTCTGCTGAAGGTTGGTGACGGAAAGTCTATGCGGAACCCTTTCTCCCAGCTTTGAAACCTTTCCCAACTGAACCAGGTGCCTGTGAACTGTTCCATGCGATGAATTTAACCTCTGAGCTATCATATCGACTGTCAAATTTGGCTCAGCTTCCATGAGTTCGAGCAAGGCGTCGGAGTTAAAAACTTCAGGACGACCAGCGCGCGGCAGTTACCACTTCGGAATTTTTAAAACCACTTTTGCGCAGTCCTTACACTCACGGTATCCACTCCGTGAACAGTGTTTATTTCTGCAGCAACAGTTGTTGCATTTTTGCCACTTTTATAAAAAAATACAAAATATGCCTCTTATACGCGTTCGAAGGCTCCATTTTATTTTTTAACAACACGTGCTTCTATCCGCGATTAAAATCACTTGTTGAATGCACAATATATCAAAGAAAATATAAATAGTTCCGTTATATTCCGCGAATAATTTTTTGTATGCAAAAATCGTACAAAAGTGAAATTATGGGTAAAATACGCACGAACTTACGGACTGGACTGGCCTGGTATTAACGTATATTGTAAAGTGACTTATTTATTAAAAATTTATTACTAACCAAACGAGATAATAAATTACTAAATTACACGCATATTTATTACTAACGTGAATACTTATTAACCGACCCTCGTAAGTAGTAGTCACAAATGTAATTGCCAACTAAATTGTTTTGTATTTATGTAGGTCAGCGTAACAAATCAAAATAAGAATTATTTTGCACTGATTAACGATCTCAATTGCTGCGCAGCTTTGGGGCATATTAAATTAGTGCCCGTGTAAGTATCATCAAATGAATTCAAAGTAATTGCTCACAATTGCCGATAGCGCTTCAAAACTTCCTTCGCTACAAAAATATACGCTGTTTCGAATTTCTTTCAGGTGTTAATCACAGTTATTTAACATTTTCGAAGTTGGCACCTTTTTCCAAGCGCAATGTGCGCGCCATGCATTTTGTATAGCCCGAAGTAATAAAAAAAAATTAAATAAAACTTGCTACTGCGGCTGTGCGCATTTAATAAAATTTCGAATTTTATTACCCTAAGCTAAGCTTATCGCTATTTAATTATAAAACCTCTAACCATTCTGTAATGAATCGCAACTTCATTATTTTGTTTGTTTCTCATTTTTTTCTCTCTTTTACACATTTTTGCAATCAACGCCAATTTAGATGCAATATCCTGTACTGAGCAGCCGTAATATGGTATGATTATATAAACATTTTTTTTGTTGTTGTTGTATTATTGGTGTTTTATGTACAATTATTGCGCACTTTTGTACTTTTATCTGTGCGGTGGTTAAAAAATAATTAAAAAAGTGCATATTCAAGAAATTATAGTTCCATTGGCGCCTAGCTATTGCCTTGGGTTGTCTTTGCAGATTTTCCGAAAATCTTATCTGACGTGCCACATTCTCACACTCCAATTTTTATTGTTCGAACGAGCTAATTTGTTGTTTGAATTGTTTGTGTGACCAATTCGTGAAATATACCACTTCGGCGCACAATACACTGCAATTATTTTTAAATGTTGGTTATTAATTATTTCAGTAGCTGCAAATATTTTATCCTTTTATTTGTAACTGTAAATATATGCACTGTTATTGCACGTTTTATACCTGTTATTCCTCTGGAATGCCTTAATTATTGAAAAAATTTATAGATAATTAAAACATTTAAAAAAAATGTCACCCTTTTGGTTTGTATTGTATTATTACTTATTATTGTATTTACCTTATTGTATCCTAAATGGCTTCGAAATCGCCTGTGCTTCATAGCAATTCTTTCGAGTGTTAATATTCGTTTATTAAACTTTTAAGCATCATACTTTCCGGCGGTCGCATTACCGACTTTCACTTTGCTCGTATAAGTTTTATGACTTCACACCTTCCTCTCTACATTGTTTCTAACTTTATGCCCTTATATTGGTTTACCCATTTCCTTTTTAATTGATTAAACCTTTTTGTAGATTATATGCATCCTTATATTGGTGTGTGAATAAGGGCCCTGTAGGAATATCGACCATTACCGAAGTAGTGTGCGTCTTTATAAATTTGAAACAAGGCCTAGTCTAGACTTCGGTCTTATTTTAGCTGGTGAAATTACCATATATAACACATACCTTCAACCGGGCTCAGAAATCTAGTACACAGATGAATTTAGGTTAGTTGAGTCGAAATGTAAAAGATAGATACCAATGATCGGTTGTCCCAGAGTATTTTAAGCGAAGATACATGATATAGAAATTTGTGGCGGAAAATGCCTTCGAGAAGGTACTACTATGAAGCGCATCTGTTATTTGTCCGACAGCCAGCAAGGCTTATGTGCAATGCAGTCTCACATAATAACATCTAAACTCGTTAAGGAATACTGCGCTATCCTCAATACCCTGAGAGCATGGAACACCGTCTTGCTAGATTTGGTTCCAAGACATGAAGGTCATAACGGCAAGAAGACCCGGTCAACGACTGGGAATAATGAATTCATACAACACTGGATAGAAAGTCCAGTACATCTTTCTTCCTAGAAAAGCGTCAAGTAGGTTCCTAAACTTAGATAAGGAGGACTTACGAACTCTCACTGGTTAGTATACGAGACATTGTAGTTTTCGTTATCATTACTAGAAACCAGGACGAGTAGAAACAAGCGTCTGCCATTTCTGTAAGCTGAGCAATGAGACGCCAGAGCACAACCTCTGCGAATGGGCAGCTCTCGCAAGACTAAGACTCACTCACTTAAATAGTATTATATGACTTTAAATGTGTTGGTGATATGAAACAAAAAGTCATCCTCTTATTTGTGGCGTGCGTCTTGATGTTGCTCCACTAAGGGAGGGACCTACAGTTTTAGGCCGCCTCCGAACGACAGATGGTTTTTATGGCAGAAATACACTCGAAGGTTTGCCATTGCCTGCTGAGGGGTGATCACTATTAGAAAAAAAAAAAATCTATCATTTGGTTATTATTGTCTCACAAGCTCCGTATTCACCTTGATGACACGATGTGACTTTTTCTTGTTCCCACGACGCAAGTTACAATTTCCCACCAAGCATGTAAAAGTTTTTTTTAACCGTCGGAAATTACTTTAAATGGAATAAAAATATATAAGTAAATATAAACTCAATCAAATGAAACTTTTTGTACGAATTCCGGCTACTCTTTGCACAGAAGTTGTAATTAATTGTACATTTTCCAATTGTTACTCTAAAGTTTTAGTAATTTTTATCTAATTTAAAATGACACAGTTATGTCAGCCTGTTTCTTCAAGGGTCCTAGCCAACTCACGATATTACGATTGTAATGTTCCTTAGGTGCGGCGTTTTGTTCTTATTTTTCAGTTCTGAAACTGTCAGACTCTGAGTACATAGATTATATCACCCGACCAAGAATGATCAGAGAGGAATAGTTTTTGTGTGACGTCACACTGGTTGAGAAATCTTTTAATGCGTAGAAGAGTGCAAGAAAAAGAGGAAATTACACAAATAATACACGAAGAAATGGGCAAGTTTGCCATCCCACACCCAGCTGATTTTGTCAAATTCACTGAGAGCTGAATAGCGCGGCGAGATGAGCACCACCTTTGTATTCTGAACATCGTGACTCTCGACATGTTAAACCAGTCTTGTGTTTCACAAGTTTTTCCTACAGGGAATATTTTCCGTGCTCAGTTCTACTCGTATTGCCTCCAATGTGAGCCCAATTTGGCCTTCTGATTTTTTCATACTGAGAGCATAAGGATAACGAACTTTTTGCTGCCTATTTTTTCACATACTCACATATAAATAATTTTTATAATGCTTTTTTGTTTTTGAATGTCGCTTTCAAAGTTATCGTTTTCATGATTGTGTGCTTGAGCTGATTGCGCTTTTCATTTTCCGCTTGATTGCAAATGTGCCTCTTTAGTTTGATAAAATATTCTTTTCTCAGCCACTTGAATAAAATACATTTGCAATGCAAAAAAGTTGTTATTAAAAGAAAAATTAAATACAAAGTTTTCAAAACCACAGCAGAGAAAGATAAACTCATTGGATTAGAAATTTTACATATAAATGAGATAAAAAATGGAAAAATAACACTTTTCAGAATTTTGAACGAAAATACTTTGTGACCCTAGAGATGATTCAGAATATTGTGAAGTTTCACACTTTAATTCTTAAGTTTTTTTCGTTCTAGTATAGGTAGGGAGCATGGATAGTCGATCAGAATTTTTCCCCTCTCAAGGGAATTTACAATCCTATTCCACCCATTTAAGGTATGGATTTTACTTTTTCATAGTTTTAGGAAATTAATCACATTCAAAATATTTTTTGATATTTTTTAGATTCAAGAACTAACTATAAGCAAATATCGATGGGATGCTAAGTTGACTCCTTCCCTTAACTTTTCTATCCAAGAGCAGATCATCAGTAGCCAAGAAAACCTTCTTTGCTATCTTGATAGTGGCTGCCTCCTTGGGAATGTCTGCAGTGATACGGGACATAAGGAGTTCTTCGCAGAATCTTAATCCGCCAAACTTTCCGTTGAATGTTAAACCATCTACCAGGGTCGTTGGAAAAGTCCATGCAAAGTCAGAGAGATGGCACTACTGGAGCGTGCCGAGGTTAAGTTTAGTTAGTAGAACTCTTGCACGAACACACACGAAATTTCAGCCAGATGGGTCTATTTCTTTGTGTTTGGCATTAGTTGAAATCGAGAACTTCTTGTGGACGCAAACAGTTTAGGGTACGGTCTCGCTGTAAAGACTGATTGGATTGGTCAAAAAAGCAACTTGATTTAATGGCATGCAGGAATAGGACTGAAAAAATCTTTACTTCTCGCAACGAGCGGCCACTGAAAAACGTTCTTTTTTAAAAGCAGTCTGTTAGCCTACTTTTTTTCGTTCCTGAACTGTATAAATAAAACTGTGCCTTTTAAAATTTTAAGAAGAATAAGAAACAATTTTTCTGGGCAAAGCTTATTTTTTATTAAAAAGTAACCAATACCCGTCGTGCTTTGTGGGGCCACATTGTATTGCATTTTTCAAATGTCTTTGGTGTTTGTCAAGGAGAAGGTGTAAAAATTTAATACTTACTCAGCTTAGGTCGTTAGTATTGAATTTGTTAACATTTTTAATATTAACTTTATAAATACTTGAATGAAAATTCCCTACGCCTTGCGAAATTTTAAACTCTTCTATCAATTTAGGTTAAGCCAACAGGCTGATTCACAAATGTACTTCACGAAAACCTTCACTTTTGCGCTTATCTGCTAGTCTTACCCAACTACAAAAAATGCGCGACTACGAAGTAACTCATCTGCTCGTGAGTAATATCTGGTGGTTGTATTTGCAGAGAAGTCATTACAAATGTGCATTTGCAAACATAAACTTCTTGTGTTTTCTATTTTTTATGCTTTTTATGCAAAACGCAAAGTAGGCCTCACCTGCAGTCTTTTAGTTCAGCGATTGTCTAATATTTTCAAGTTGAATAACCTTTTTGGGCTTGACTAAATTTGCGGAGGGTTAAAGTACACAAACAGGCGAAAAATATGAAGTACATAAAAAAACTTCATAAGCAAACCTGAAACCAAAACACGCCACCACAAATATTTTTAAGCATTGAAGTGGCACACCTTTCAACAAACGAAGCACAAAATTGCTGCTCGAGCACGATTGTATGACATTTGGATACACAAGAAAAAATGAATAGTTGAAAGAAACACTGAAAAGTAAATAACATAAGTATGACACAGAGATTTTCTGAGGCCCTCTGATATTAACTTCGGTTGAGCAATTCGGTTTTAAAGCAAATCGAAGCTATTTGGTGCATACGTGGTTCAGGCTCCAGGCCATCACAGTAAAAAGCAAATTCTTTAAACATGTGACGTGCGCTCATAAAAATTGAATTCCCTACAGTTTTAGAAGCAGCTAATGCAGGTAGGTGAAATGGTTGAAGTACCACTCTGGCACTCCCCATGGGTAAACTGGTTGAGGCACCACACTGGCACTCCCTAAGTAGTTCTTTTACGCCATTTTGATACAATTATGAGACCTCCAAGAGGCAGATATCTACAGCCAGCCAGAGCTATTGATGTAATGGCTGATGACTGATGAGATCTAGCTTGGCGCACTGCCCCTGTCTAGCTGCCAAACCCGGACATTAATGGTAAAAAACTTGATTTTATTTATTTTTTTATGTAGAAAGAGGACTAATCGCACAAATTCACTCACAGACGAGCTAAGTTTAGAATGAAAAAAAGCCATTATCTAACTTTTGGGATGGTAGATGATTTGGCACTGGATCAAAATGACGTTTCTATCTAAGTATTTGGTCTTCAGAAACAAAGGCTAGCGCCAAGCTGAAAATCAGTAATTCGCAGTGAGCTTCAAAAAGAGCTTTGTTTTCAAAACAAGAAATAAAAATAAAATAATATTTTTTTTCATAAACAGCGAGTATGAGAAAGTGCATGTGGGTTCTAGGGTGGCGCTGCTCGATTGAGCTCTCACAGTTGGTCAATACTGCTGCGCTTTTAGGGTATTCAGTGAAATATTATGAATTTACCTATAACTAGCAGATATCCATTTGTTGCAGGGCGATAAAATTGGTATTTTTATGATTTTTTTTTGTTTTTAACACAGCCACAAATGATTCTTAAAAACAATATTTATGTACCTATTTATTTATTGAGTCTATGAACACACAAAGTTTCTTACTTACTAGTTATTAAAATTCAGCATAATTTCTTATTAGAAAAGATAATATCTCTAAAATTGAGATCAAAATGTTTTTGAAAAAATTCATCGACAATGCCTGTCTGACAATTCGTACTCTGAACTCAAGCTGCTAAAATTTATATTGAATCATACTGGAGTTTCTTGTTATATTTTTATATATCCTATTGTTATAGGTACATTGCAGTGGACTGGATCAGATGAAACATAAATCAAACGTATTAACTTGAACTACCACCTTGATCAAAAAGTTCCCGGAATATAT
The DNA here is from genome assembly GCA_037575425.1 of Anastrepha fraterculus. Classification (NCBI taxonomy): domain Eukaryota; kingdom Metazoa; phylum Arthropoda; class Insecta; order Diptera; family Tephritidae; genus Anastrepha; species Anastrepha fraterculus. Next base: position 27,990 of record JAYXIM010017852.1, on the reverse strand, counting down.
GCAGAAAATTGAAAATACAAGTTTATTCCCCAAAGGTGATATTATCACCTTCAAAGTACTCCGCAACAACTGCAACGCATTTATGCCAGCGGTTAATCCAACTTTCGAAACATTTCTGGAACTCTTTTTTTTCTGTACAATCATCAGAGCCGTCTTTGATTTTTCCAATACATCCTTTCGGCTGTTAAAACGCGTTACCCGTAGTAGTTTTTGGACTCGATCAAATAGAAAAAAATCCTAGAGAGCCACATCAGGTGAATTCGGTGGTGGCTGTTGAATGATATTCGATTCCTTCTTGGTAAAAAAAGTACGAATATTGATGGTACTGTGCGACGGTGCGTTATCATGGTGCAAAATTCACGAGTTGTTTTCCTACAAATCCGTTCTTTTTTTGCCGAATAGCTTCAAGTAAACGCCTTATACCGCCCAAATAATAGCCGTCATTAACTATCGACTTTGTGGCAAAAATTCGTGGTGCACAATACCGTTGCAATCCATAAAACCTGTGCGCATCGCTATCTTTTTTGACTGAAAACTACATGGTTTTTTTTGGTCTTGGTTCATTTGGAGCTCTCCACTCACTCGTCTGGTGTCTGGATTGCATGCCATACTCATAAACCCACGTTTTGTCTCCAATAATTTGAATGTTGGGTCCGATCCGAGTCTTGGAAATCATGTCTTTGGCATTATCAACGCCTGCCACTACGTTCTTCATTCTCGATGGATTCACGATCTCTGAAGCATTCATGCCACTCGTAAACGGCTATTTTCCTTAGACTATCATTTCAAAATTTCTGAGGTTTTCGCACTATTCAATCCATTTTGAACGCAAAATTTAATATAAAATCGTTGCAAATTTAAATCCATTTATAAAACTGTAAAAAATCGCTTACTCAAGACGACCGAACTTTTACAAATGTCAAACTATGGCGATATAAATTCAGTAGGATTTTTAATAACAGATGTGGCAACCTAAAAAAACATAACTAAAATCAATTGATTTTGAGTGCCACCTGGCGGTTCTTTCGGGAACTTGAAGGAACTCTAAGGATTGAAATTCAGAGACTTCAGTAATTAAATAATCGGATGTGATTTTGGTTTCCTAGTAAGGAACTTTATCTAGCTAAAGGCCTGTGACTGCTAGCGTCAGAATTCGAATTTCAATTAGTAATTAATTAATAATAAAGGGTTTTCCAATAACAGCTGTTATTTGGAATAGCCCGCTATTTCGGTAACCGTCACTTTTGAAGCTGTCATTTGTTGATATTTAACAAGTAGAAACTACGCCATTAAGAAAAATGGAACGATACACGCTTAAACAACGCATTGAAATTTTTAAAATTCATTATAAAAATAGTGAAAATTTGGCAGAGACGGTTCGTAAATCTCGAACATTTTTGGGTCATCGTGAAGCACCTTGTCGGACCGCAATACAGAAATTAGTGAACAAATTCGAGTTGTTGGGACGAGTTAGTGATGTGAATAGCCGAAAATATTGCTGTTGTAGCCGAAAGTGTTGAAGAAAACCCAGGTTTGTCCATTCCTCGTCGTTCTTTGGAATTAGGCATTCCACAAACGTCATTACACCGTATTTTGCATAAATATTTAGGTCTTACGGCTTATAAAGTCCAAGAACTCAAGCCGGCCGATCATCAACAACGTCGTGTCTTTGCTGATTGGATCGTTGAAATGCATGAAAATGATCTGGAATTCCATCGAAAAATCATATTGAGTGATGAGACCCATTTCCATCTCGGTGGCTTCGTCAACAAGCGAAATTGTCGGATCTGGGGCCCAGAAAATCCAAGAGTTATTGAGGAAAAGCCTCTCTATCTTCAACGTGTGACTGTTTGGCGCCGTTTATGGTTCGGTGGAGTCATTGGACCTTACTTTTTCGAAAATGAAGCTGGAGCAACAGTTACGGTGAATGGATTGCGCTATCGAGAGATGATTAACGATTTCTTATGGCCGCAATTGGATGGTATTGATCTGGACAACGTTTATTTTAAACAAGACGGCGCTACGTGCCACACAAGCAACGAAACCATTGATATTTTATCAAAATAACACCTCTTATTGGGAAACCCCTTATTACATGGTATGAAATTACGACATGAAAATTTATTTTCTTCATAGTTGATATTTTCGTCCCGATTGACTTGCTTTTCCGGCGACACGTTAAATAACCGTAGCACTAGGTTTTATTGATTAATTTTGACAATTTATTTGTTTCTTATTTAATTTTTATAATTTTGTGATCATAATATAGTTTATTCTATTACCAAAACGGTGGAAATGTAAGTTTGAAGCTTTGTTCAAATTAAAAAAACAAAAAAAGAATCAACAAATTTTCATCAAAATTTAACGCTCTTTAAACAGATCCTTTATAAAAATTTTGAGTGTGCAGTTTTATTGCCCATTGGATTTTGACATCCTAAAGTGCAAGGTTCAAGTGGCTCAAACGTCGCATTGATTTTTGACAATTTTTTTTGCCGGCGGTCTTGGACAGTTTCTTGATATGACGCATGCTTGGCATTTCTTTATACAACAAATCTTTTCAAAAATAAACGTGAGCCACTTCCTCTAGACTTCCATAATATTACAATAAATGCATAAATGGGCTATAAAAGTGGATACCCGGAATTTTTCTAAAATTTTTGATTGAAAGTGTTAAAATTTTTTTACTTTTTTATTTTATGCAAAGTTTGAAAGTTGGATTTATAAGGTTTTTGTAGGAGAATGAACTATGTTTTCATAAAAATATTGACAAAAATATATAAGAAACAAATAAATTGTTAAAACTTGTCGATAAGTCCTAGGGTAAGAGTTATTTAAGGGAATCTATTATGAAATAATACTGGTGATAATAAATGAAATTAGTTAAGTGTTTGCGCCTTGGCTACTTTTTGCAAACATACAAATGAACAAGTTTTTGAGTCTGTCCCAATGAATTTTAAACCCTTTTTGAACGTTTCAACTATTTTCTACAACTTAACTGCAAGTAATGAATGGCATTATCGCTTGACTTAGAAAATAGATGTACGTTTGTATGTAGTTTCTTGTATGCTGAGTAGATATTCGAGCTTACTCTCCATTACTCAAAGGCAATTAAATTTACGATCAATACTTCAAAGCGAATTTGCTTGTTGTCAATATTTGTTTTTATGAGTTGTTTGGAGAAAAAACTTATTTTATACTTTGAAATCATTTAAGTGCTGAGTTCATAGGTCAATGAGCACTGCACAACAAGTTAATTGTCTGTGGCTAATAAATAGCGGCCGGTTGCCACTCTTTTGTTCCACATTCCGTCTTGTCCTCCGCTCCTTTACACAGGGGCGTGCATCTTTGTATTTGTACGTACTAACAAACCAGTCAATTTATTTCAATTTGCAATAACTATTGTTATTTACATTTGAACACGATTGCTTTGCTACCGAGAATGCTATTTGAAGAAGTCCACTTAACGAATGGTGCAGAGAAAAGAAAGCAAAACGGAAAAGGTGAAAATAACACCAGAAACGCAAACAGGTGTTAATAAAAAACGTTGCACAAAATAAAGGAAACTCGAAATGGCTTTTTTGTTTTAGTAAAATGACAATGGAAATTATATTTTATGTTTCCTGAGGTCTTTTCAAGACTTTCTGCTAATGATTTTAATTTTTTTTTTCACTTGTTTTGTGGCGAAATTTAAAATTTCTAAATCACCTTTCCTAGCCTCAAATACACATGTATAACCCGTTGCCGTCACATTTACCGCCGCAATTTCATGTAACTCGTTAGTTGACATTTTCGCTATTAACCGACATTTGCAAATAATTATAAAAAAAAACTATTGAGCAAATTTCTAAAACAAAACTGCTACCGAAAGTGTCATGAATCTAAAAAAGTAGTTTCACACTAATGAGCTGAGCGATGTGAACCATCCACTCACATGTCATGTTAATCCTGTAATTGGTAACTAAGCAAGTAACTATTTGTTTTTTTTTCGTTTTGTTTTTGCTGCTTTGTAATGCGTCAATGTCTATAGCAATAAAACTGATACTTTTATTCAAAACCAAGTTTGCTACTTACACGTTTAAAAGTAGAATTCATATTTGGAAAAACTGGTCGATTTAATTACTCAGCCGGCCATATCTAGTATGGGGCCTCGTGGAGGTCTGTGAGTGGTAAACCAGAACTCGATTGCTTTTTAAGGCGAATTAGTTAGTCATTAAATGCTAGGTTGCCTAAGATTCAGATCTAGTTATGTGGTAATGTAGTAGATACGAGGGATGCTATTCATTTACACTTCTTTTATTTAAATGAGAAATTACTTTGTTACTTCTCAATTTATTATTGGCAAGTAATTAGGAAATCGATAGTTAAAGACCTCTGATTATAATACAAAGATAACCAAAAAGCAACAGCGTGTAACATGCCATTGTGACTTTCTTTCGTCTGCTGTTTGCTAGAGTAATTAGTTCAGAGACAATCAAAACCCAACAGGGAAGTAATGCCCAATGAAAAATGAGGGAGAGGTGCTGCTCTGGCGAACTCCTTGGATCCGTGAAAATTCCAGATGAGGGGCTTAAAGGTGGCATTGGCGCGTTGCGCGAAGTAGAGATCGAAGAAGTTGAGTACGTCTTGAGGTGAGAACAACATGTGGTTAAGCCCGGAGCGGATCGTAAGATGACATTATACGTTGCACTAGTTGAATCTAACCGAAGTTGAGTTGAAATTTGTTTAACAAACGCAGTAGAAAAATACTTCAGAACCAGGGTTAGGCTTCATACTAGTCCAGAAAAGAAGTGTTCCAAGCAGCCTTGCTGCATAAAGTTGATCCTGTTACGATGGACGAGGGATGCGGTTCAGCGCATTGAGAATAGTTAGTTTACTGAGCCGTGCAGCCGTTTGCCGGCAATGCTATCTTTCGATATTTGATATCCCAATGACACCATTATGAATTTGTCGAAGCTTGTGACATTCACACAGAGATTACCAGACGAAGCGGTTTGTCTCTACTGGGAATAAAGAAGGCGACTACTATGTATATCAGCTTAGTGTCTTTCAAGTCGAATTGGTGGTAATGAAGGAGCTGTTGATTAATTCGATCGAAAATTATATCATAAAAAAGGACTTTATATTCTCGAAGCGCTGTACTCAACTTTATGAGCTTCATCTTCTCAACGGATCAACTTCAAAACTTTAGCGGACTGCCGCAAATGCCGCAACGGCATTAGTCGGTTTAGAAGAAATTAGCTTGCACTCGCTACTTGTGAGTTCATTAAAAACGAAGTTTTGTTCAAAGCTAAAAGCTTGAGCTGATAACACCTTGACTAATGCAGACAGAATGAAATATGGTAGTATTAGATGTCCGCAGGAGCTCCTGTAAGAATATTCTACTTTATGATACAGCTAAGTTAAGTAGACGCTGATTTCGCAGAAGTACCGGCTACATGCATTGGTCGAATAATAGGTGGACTTCATCATGGGGTACTATAATGAATTCAATGACGGTATAACCTATCAGCAACCACTTCCAACGAACAGATCTTGAAAGTTGATGGCAGAGCATTACGGTTGTTGGATTTCAGGGGCCACATTCTGTGGCTCTATTCCCACAATGCGGGATTGCATCTGCTGTTTTCATGAGGGCACAACATTTTTGCAGATTTACGACGAGGAGGCTAAAAATGTGCAGGCATACACAGATTTTTTTACAAAAATTGTTAATGTTTATATTAAGAAGCATATTTGGACTTGGGGTGACCGAGCCAGTTTATGCGCAATATGTATACCGACGGTAAGTACAGGTCTTGGATCAACGGATCCAACGTTTTCTAATAGCGGTCGACTATCGACAGTCTATGGCAATCCTCCGAGAAAGAATCTTCTCAAAAACCATCTGCGTTAGTGGATTACTGAAAATTATAGGCCAAACTATTTGTGGGACGAATGGCATAGAGAAGTTACTGCTATTTATTTATTAAGAGGTCGTCACCAGACAGATTCCCAAAACGGAAACAAAGCATTTAATTAATAGGCTGTGCAGCTTCGCAAATATCAACCCTAGTACAAATACAAAAATATGAAATGCAGCAATAGACATTAACATTTATGGACATGGTAAACGAGCAGTGCTGAGCAGTGGCACCTGCAAGACGCCGTAAAGGCGGCGTGGAAGCACAGCAAATGATGCGCCTACTCATAGAGCAAAAAGCCAGAGGAGCAATTGTTGTCAAGTATGACTTGTTGATGTAATCGATCGAGAACGAGTTGGTGAAACGACTTTTTTCTTCACGAAAATTGACGCCGCGCCTGGATGACATTAGTGTGGCTGGAAGTAAACCTGTTTGATCTAAGCATTTGTACATATTTAGATGTACGTAATTGTGTATACATACATAGATGCGTTGCCATTAGAGGTGCTTCCTTGTCATCGTTATATGCCACTGTGCTAAAAATATATATTTATGTATATCGATTTGTACGATGTGCTTGCTTCTTGGTGCCACAAAGTCACATTAAGCATTGCATTTAATTACATGTTGTCCCGCAGGCAGATATGCATTTCATTTCATTTCATTTGCGGTTGAATGAGAAACATGAGAAAGTAATTGAAATGAATTCAGTAAAAAAAGTAAAATAACTAAAGAAGAATAAAAAGATTTTGCACTTTTGCTGACAACTTTGTGGCTAACAAGACAAGTTCTCGGAGCTATCGACGACTTGCCGCAGTCCATTGAGAAAGTGGAATGTTTTAATTTATCGATTTTTGAAGACACTACTCAATTAGTCAGCGAGTTTGTGTGCGCTCAAGTGTCTAATAAATTAGGTGCACTTATTCGTTTCCAAAGTGGACGATTTCAATTTAAGAGTGGAGAGTTAGATAATATCGTTAATTTTCCGCAAGAGTGTCATAGTCCTGAAATCAAAAAATTAGAAGAGTATGCAGAAATGGTCATATGTTCTAGTTGCTGTGAAAAAAATGCATTGCGATATCGGTTTCTTGACATTTTTTTATTATTACAGTTTTACTGCAAATAAATCTGAAAATTATAAAATTGCTTGCAAAAACCAATGTTAAGGGTTACATAAACTGCCTAAATATATGGTCCGTTATATTAGCATTATTTTGAGAGAACGAAGATATACCTACTTTATGGTATGTACAGGGAATAACTTGAAAAAGGAAAACAACTGATTTGTATAAGTGCGGTATTTTTATTTGGTTTGGTTATTTACAATTTATTAAAACTATTTTTTGAATACAATATCAATCAAGTGGCTACCTTTATTAGCAATCACAAACTGTGATCTTTTTTCTGCGTTTGTCATCACCTTGACAAGCATTTCGGGCTTTATAGCGTCGATTTCGGCACGAATGTTTGCTTTAAGCTGGTCAATAGTCTGCGGCTTGCTAGCGTAAACCTTACTTTTCAGATAACCCCACAAAATGAAGTCCGGGCTGGTCAGGTGATCTGGGGGGCCAGTCGATGTCGCCTCTTTTAGACACTAGATGCCCCGGGAATTTTCGTTGCAGAAATTCAATTGTTGCGTTCGCAGTGTAGCATGGCGCACCGTCTTCTGAAACCAGTAACCGTCTAAACCTTTCTCACGCATTTGCGGGCAGACATAATGAGCCAACATCCATCGATATCGGTTTCCACCGACTGTTTCGTTTTCTCGGTAAAAATGTGGCCCAATGATGGTTTTGGCGCAAATGTCGGCCCAAACAGTTACTTTCCGGTCATGCAATGGCGTTTCATGGATCTTGTGTGGATTCTCAGTTCCCCAAATGCGGCAATTTTGTTTATTCACGCTGCCAGAGAGGTTAAAATGTGCCTCGTCAGTAATTAAAATTTGCTTCCAAAAATTGGGTTCAGTGTCAACCATTCGAGCGACTGTTTGGCCGCATTCCAAGCGACGTGAATGGTCTGTCGGCAATATTCTTTGTGTCAATTGCAATTTATACAAAAACAAATTTAAATCATCCTTTAAAAGGCGTCGCATTGTGGTTTCACTAACGCCAAAATGCTGAGCGCGACGACGATACAACACTGTTGGCTCCTGGGGAACGCTCTCCCTCACTGCTTCAAAAAGTTCATTGGAACGTGTTGGCCGTTGATGAACGGTATGTTGACGATCTCCTACTGTCCCGTGTCCAAAAAAATTCGACACCAAACGACGAATAGTATTGTTAGACGGTGCCTTGATAGTTTTTGCGATATGCGCGTTGAGATAGAACAATAGAATGACTATTTTCGATGTATAGCATCACTATTCAGCGCGTTGTTTCGGTGTAAAGCAGTCCATGGTTGAAATTATATTGAATTGCCGTATCGAAAACATGTATGTTGAAATGGATAGGTTGGTAAATGACAAAGTTATTCAGCGTTTACATACCGACATAAAAGATGACGCACCCTGTACTAGTATAACAAAATAATGTGTAATGTTAGAGGTGAAATGAGAGAATGGCTCTTAGTACAATAGTAGCATAACTTTACTGGAAATTTTAGACTCCAAAGCGACGTCTGAAGTTGCAATGTATGGAATGAACATAATATGATGTGTGGATAGATATTAATAAAATATAACCGAATTTAGGGCGCCATATTCCCAACAATTGATATAAATTTCATTAAAAAGAAGAAAAGCAATACAAGTAACAATTAATTATGAAAAGTGTCTTCATTTAATTCAGTGTTTATAATTTTCTATCATATCCAGTGAAAACGTGAATTAAGTGTCTAATGACTAATTTAACAGGTCTTTAACTGTCTTCCAACTTACTCGACTGTGGCGCGCAATGATCCTCATTCCACATTTACACTGCTATAATTAATAAATATTTAATTACAACGCTTTGATTGAGTGGGTAGAAAGATGGGATAAAGATATTTGCGCAAAAACTTGCTTCGGTTGCTTTTACCTTTTTTAAAATTAGTAAACAAGAGCGGTAACCACCGACCGCGCCAATATAAGCCTAAATGATAGCAGTATCTGTATAAATGCGTACGCCAACTACCGTTAGTCAACCAATTGTACGTTTGTCAGTCTACTTGCGGCTCACGACGACTGGTTTTCAACATTACACACAATCGCAACCGCAAATCGTCACAGCTGATCACTGCTTATTTGTATGTATGTCTAGAGAATGTACAGTTGCAGTGGTTATTTGGCATTTAACTGGTAGCTGGGCCACACCACCTTGTCAACATTTACAAACCGTATTTAGTAATTCGCTTGGCACTTGACATTTGGCCATTTGGCGGTTTGTTGACTTTCTGAGTTGTAGGTATATGTCACCACATTTAGAAAGTTAACGGTACAACCTAAAGCACCGTACAGTTTGGTGGTCTTTTAACGGTGCGCCCAAAGTACCGACAAAGAAAGAAAATACACGCAATGCAGTTGAAGGCAAAATTTACATCAATGAATGAATGAAGGAGGAAAAGTTAAATGTTGGCTCTTTTCATATTCAATATTTAATGTTAATACGAGTAACTGCGGTTTTTCGCTCACCATGGTGCTAATGCTAATTTTTAAAAATGTGTGAGTGAAGTGAAAATTTTAACGACTGAATGAATTTTGCAGTTAAATGACCACTTAGTCCTATTTTGGTGTTTGAAATGGGTAATTGTCGAATAATTGTCGAGGGAAATGAGTTGCTTTTTGAAGCTAAAACTAACGCTACTTCCAAATATTGAATTTTATTTACGACTTTCTATTTAGGTAAAACTTTACTGAAAAGCATTAATGGAATAAGAAATGTGACTCATCTGCCAATTGACTATCTTAAGTTGAGGAACGAAGAGAATACAAAAATTGGAGGTTAAAAATTAGAAATAGAAGAAGAATGGAATAAGAAATTTTAGCTTTTAACGAAAACTTTTAAGTCTGTTGCCGGAAAGCATGGTTTGTTGTTGTGATTGTTATTGTGGTTATTGTAGTAATTTTTATTATTGTAGTTGTTGTAGCAGTGAATCAAGCCTACCAGTGCGGTGTAGTCACCGATCGTCATCGTCTATCTTATACGAGTATAACGGTAAGACCGGAAAACATCCTGTTTCGACGGGTTGGGTTTAGAGGAAGAGGGGTGTTCGGTGAGTGGGTTTAAGGGGTTTGTGAATGGGGGGTTAACATCGTGTCGGATACCTTCATATGTCGGCCTTTTTGTTAACTAGTTTAATCCAGTTATATATAAATAAAGTAACAAGTTTCAATCGTAACAATGCTGGAGATACTCCAACTTTAAAATTCGTAGGAAATTACGTTCCGGTTTTTCTTTTTGCAAATTATTATTTTATTTAAATTATAACCCATCTATGTGCTCTTTTTCTTCAAAGGATGCCAATTTTTGTATTTTTATTTCTTAACAATAAAAAAACATTAGAGTATTTGGTTTGTTTATATCTTAATATTTCCACCTCAGTTAGAAGTGATCTTCAGGAACTCTTGGTTGTGTAAATTTTGATAATTTTTTTTTTAAATTTTGAAATAAAGATATTTTTGTTTCTTTAATTTAATAATTAATTCAAATCTCGGTGAAACACCAAAATTAAGAAAAACATTTTTTTAATAGCGGTCGCCCCTCGGCAGGCAATGGCAAACCTCCATGAAAAAGCTCCTCATAAAAATATCTGCCGTTCGGAGTCGGCTTGAAACTGTAGGTCCCTCCATTTGTCGAACAACATCAAGACGCACACCACAAATAGGAGGAGGGCTCGGCCTAATTATTATTATATATTCATATTTTTTTATTTTGTTTGTCAGTTAAATTTTTTTTTAATTAAATTTTTTTTATCTATTTTGCAATTATGTTTTTTTTTTCATACATATTTTTATTATTAATTTTTTTTTATATTTTGATTTTGATATCTTTGTAGATTTTTTTTATTTCGTTCTCTAGGTTGATAAGCTCAAACCCATTTAAATAATTTTCTGAATGGGGCTTCAGAGCTGTCGTCGGAATCTGATTTTTTTGATTCTTACTCAGCGACTCCAAAAACCCCGGTATGCTGATGGTGGATTGCTATCGCGCCGATCACTGACCCCTCTACTCAAAATTTAATTAAAATCGTATTTTATTTTATTTTCGTATTTTATTTTTATTATCGTTATTTCTAAGAGTCGCCCACCATATGGGACTCGACATGTGGATTTTTGAAAAAAATTAATTTCAGATTTGTAATTAGGGACCTTAGAAATCCATCTATATGCGAAACTTCATTAAAATCAATCAATGGCTGATATTTTCTCTACTTTTGAGTGCCGGCGAGTTCGTAAAAACATTCACGCTTGTGATTTGTTATACGTAAAATAATACAATACTTCAGCAGACACACAAAATATCGGTGCAAAAAAAAAGAAATACTAATTCACCTTCATTAAAGAGCAATTGGGGACAGACAAATAACAAATTTTCAAAATACAATTCGGTGGCGCGCAAGGCCATAAAAAATAACAACAATTTACCCAAAACTTTGAACTTTTTAAAGCTTTGTCACTGACTCACATTGCAATGTCAACCATGACCAATTAAATTCTTTTCTATGGCCCATAGAAGGAAATTAAAAATGACTACAGCATAGCTGCCTGCCTACCAGCTACCATCAGCGCAACAGCCTTAACCTTGTGCGCACTTTTGTAAAATTTTATTTTGACTGCTCGAGTATGTGCACCTTAAGAGGCAATTCCCACGCGTCTAAAAAGTACTTATTGGTTTGTGTGTGAGTGTGGTAAGTGAACCGTTAATGATTGATTGCCTGGTTAGTTGGAAATTTTCATTGCTGAAGCGCCAATAATTTAATTTAATTGCCGATGACACTGGTGTGAAAAACAGCGTCAACTTACAAGTGGTGATGTCGTGTATGTATGTATGTATATGCATGTGTGGATATACAGTGGTTCACAAAATTGATTGCGCTAATAATTTCCCAATGCCGAGTTATGTATCTATTCTGTAGCCTTGTGGTTTTTTAATGTATCCCTCAAATGAATCTGAATCTCCTTCCAGCTTGAAAGTAAGTCTAAGTTTCGTTTCATATTCTTACTTCTCTAATCCCATTGAGATCTGTAACTACCACATTGGTTTGTTCTTAAACAATTTATTTGGTCTCTCCATATAATATTTTTCTCATCATTTAAGTTGTCGTCTTTGGAAGTTTTTTACAAACTGAGCTGCAGTTTATGTGCCACTCCTGCTGTTCCTGGTCTTACTTACAAATCTGTTTGCGACCTGCCTCGTTTTTAAAAGTTTTTCTTACATTGATTTCGATTTTAGTTGTTCTGTACAAATTTTGTAATCGATTTCAAATCATGTGATTACCCGATGAACTGAGGATTTGACATTTTCAGCATATCTCAGAACTCAAAGTTTATACAATACAAAATATGAGGAGTCAATCCGACAGATTGCGCGGGAGTCGAGATTTTAGAAAAATTATATTTATGGTCCGCATATTCAGAACTTACATTTATGAATAATTTAGAAATTTGTTACTAGATTTTGCTTACAACCAACTAAGATTCTCAGCTTCGTCGCTATATCGCGATGATCAGCCGCCACTGTTATGAAATAGGTTTTTTAATATTTTATTTTATTTCTGTGACGATGGTCATGGTCACACAAAGAAACGAAGAAAAATAAATTAAAAATTAAAAAAAAATTCAACAAACACCAGCAAAAAATTATATTATATTATTAGAAAAAAAAACAAATAAAAAATTTGTAAAATTTAAAACTTAAGAAAATAAATAAGAAAAGAAATAAAAAAAAAAATTATGGAAAACCTTAGAAAATTAAAAAAAAAATTAGAACAAAAATTTAAAAAAAAATTAAAAGAAGAAGATATTTTAGATTAAAAAAAACTTTAAATTAAGCACAATAAAAACAAAATTGGAAAAATTAAAATTTAATTGAAATATAAAAAAATTTAAAAATATAAACTTTTGAAATAAAAAACAATTTAAATTAAAAAAAATTTGTAAATTAAAAAAAATTAAGATTTTAAAAATTTGTAAATAAAAAAAAAAGTTAAGATTTAAAAAATTTTTAAGAAAAAAAAAATATTTTAACTAAAAAAAATTAACATAAAAAAAATTAATATAAAAAAATAATTTTAAAAAACAATTAATATTAAAAATAATAATATTAAGAACAAAAATTAATATTAAAAAATTATAAAATTAATGAAAAAATTAGAAAATTGGAAAATGAAAATTTAAAAATTAAATAAAAATAAATAAATAAAAAATGTTAAAGTTAAAAAAATTAAAAAAAAAATTACATAATTAAAAAAGTTAAAGCAATTAGGAAAAATAAAACAAGGTTAAAAAAATAAAAATTAACGCATTAAACAATTTTAAATAAAATATCAAAATAAGTTCCGTTCCGTTTGCAAAATAATTAAAACAGTTAAAATATTAAAAGAAATTAGAACAATCAAAAAAACTAGAAGACTGGTTAAAAAATTTAAAAAAAAAATTAACATATTAAAAGAAATGTTTAAATTTGTAAAATTTCGTATCTGCCCATTTGATTGGTAGCTCGTCTATATTCGACAATCATATCGCTGGTTAGTCTAGAGCGTTAAAACAAATATAATTTAAACAAATATAAAACTGGAGTGCACACAAATAATAAAAACAAATATGAAATAAATATTTTCAAATTATTTTGCCGTGATGCAAAACCAAAAAATTTAAACCATTTCGTTTCAACAATTATCAAGAAATATTAACTTTAAGGTTTTGTTTCCTTCATATTAAAATAAAATATTAAAAATAATTGCTGTTTCGTTTGGTTTTGATATTCTTTTATCAAACACAAAACGTTGAAGTTATTTATATAAAAAACGAAACACATTTTTTTCGGTTATTGCTAATAATAAAGTTAATGGACAGCCCTGAAAGAAATAATAAACCCATCGGGGTAATTCGTGTTTTTAATATTTATTTACACTCAAACTGAATTGAGTTGTTGTGTTCAATTTTACGAGTCACTGTTTGTACATATTCATCTGTTGTTAATTAAATGTTATTTATTGTAGTACATTTTTTATTGCACTTACTGAATACTTTTACATATGTATGAGCGCTTGTTGCTGCTTCTGTACTTTCTTATTTTTCTTTACATTAGAAAAAATAAATAATTGTCATGCTCATAAACCAGTCAGCCAGAGTGAATGCTTCGATCTGCTCGCAGGCTAAATAAGCAATCAACCTGGTCATACTTTGAAAAGCAAACAAAAAAAGTGAAATGACTTAAGAAATAAGTTGCTGAGAAAAACAATAAAAAAAAATCAGTTGCCTCACAGTTGACCAACCAGTAACGCCACTTAAAAGCAACAAAATGTTAGAAAATGCTTTAGAATTGTAACAAGACAATAATAACAAAACATTAAAGCAAAATTGTTTTCGCATAAAGTAACCCACTTTGATCTGTGAAAATGTATTACCAGCACCTAACTGGCTGTCATACAATCTGGCTGTCATGAGACTTGACAGGCATGTCTCTTTTGACAATCGCATCCAGTTAGCGCTGGCGGAATAGCTCTATCTGTCGTTGACACTGTTGGAAAAGTCAGCCGCTTCTTCTATTTCTGCTAATACAAAAGATAATTAAAAAAATAATTGAAAAAAAATATTTGATATACTCGTATATATCACTTTAATTTCGTGTTGCAAGTCGCTCGTTCTACTTGGTACGTTTGGCAGTCACTTGAAGTTGCTGGAAAGTTGTAGTAGTTTTTAAACAATTAAATTTGTAGAATTTTACCGTCCGTCTTCTTTTTGTTATAACTTCTTACATTCACACACATACATGCATATATATTTACGCAGTCATTTGTTCTGCCGCTTAGGCATACCAAAACACAAATAAAGTTGATTTAAACAAACAAGTTGGCCACTTCACTTCAGACAGCAGGCAACAGCCAACAGCCAACGGCTAACAGCTAACTACCAACCGCTCCAGTCACCCCAGTCGTTTGCTGTTGGCCTTACTGACCATCACTCATTTGGTTCGTTGGAAATCGGTGTCGGTAGGTAATTCAAGAAGCGGAAAAAGATATCGAGTACACTCTGGGAACTGTATAAACGTGGATTACGAAAAGCAAAAATACGTTGGCTGGTTAGAAAAAAAGAGAAAACTATGTTTTTTTAAATGCTTAATTCTTGTTTTGAACAAAAATAAAAAATGGAAGTGTTGCCAAAAGCTCCTTTTTCCGTTGAATGAATAAATGAATGAAAATGAGAAATGCACTGTGAGGGATACCTCACCCCAGCGCAATAGGCAGAGTTAGTTAACTGGAGCGTCAGCACTTGGTCGGGAAAAGCCCGAGTCAGTCCGGTACGTAGAACAGGCTGCCGTGGTATTTTGTGCCCTCTACATAAACATCACGTCCTGTTTTCGTTTGTCAAACATTTTCTTGTGCATGGTCACCTTCTAAATTCCGCATTAGACTTGAAGATGACATCGAAATTACCTGCTCACTATCTACTTCAACCTTTAAGACTTTTCACTTAACTTTTTACTTAACGATTTAGGCTGTTATGCTTAATATGAGTTGAGTTATCTTACGGTTGACCTTTCTTTTTCAGGCCTCACGTGTCTGAGAAGTTTTAACTGTTGCGTGTCAAAACAAAATAATTGATATGACCTGAGAATGACGTCACCGTGTTACCGTCCCTTATGCTCCATTCTCGCTCTTGCTCTTCTGATAATATAAATCACCTTTTTAAGCGGGTTGTGATTAGTTTTTCTCTCCCTTTTAAGGAAAATTTTTATTCACTTCATTAGTACTACCATTCGCTTCACATTTCCACTTCCTGCACTAAGGACGTCGTGTATTGCAAGCCATAGTCTCGAGAACAAATCATAGATGGTAGGCTAATGAATTGAACTATCACATTTCAAGCCAAGCACCCATGTAAGTCGTGTTCGGGTCGGGTCAGCCATGCTTTGGGTCGTATTTACTTTATAAGCAAGAGCAGAGTCTAGCTGAAATGCCCACGGAGTGTTTTTGCATAGTGTTGTGTAGATGGGCTTCACCACATTTTTTAAATCGTCCGTCTGATACACTCTTACTACAGTTTTCACACCTTTATCCCAGAAATTGACCTCTGTGACCTTATCGTAGGCGACTTTGCACGATATCGTCCAAGCAGTCGCACTAACTTTTGAAACAAATTCGGAAGCATGTCGTGATGATGTCTGATGCTACACTCTATCTTTCTTCAAGGATGAAAATCTTCTTTGAGGGTCCTTGGTGTGCTGCAATCAATGAGTAACCACACCGAGTTCCCGCCATTGAAAGCAGAAAGCTGTACCAAAAAACTTTTTTAGTACTAGGTATAATATTTTTGAAAAGCTCGAAACTTTCTTGCATATAGAGGCGGACGGGAATTGGGAAACAGGTCAATAATATGAGCTGAGGTTCAGGGGTTGTAGATACGTACAAACCAACATGTTTCGAGCTGAACCTACCAACCAAAGACGTTCGTTGGTGGTTTGGAGAATTTCTTATATAAACTGAAATGCTGTTAATTCTTGTAGCAGGCCACAATATTTTTGATTTTCTATTTTCGGCAACAAAGTTTTTCCCCAAACAGCAGTCAAATAAAACGAAGATCTTAATATTGATATAGCGATTATTGCGGCTACTATTCGCGATTTTTTAGGTGTTTCCTCGGAGCTGTGTACTGAATTATTTTATAGCTGTTCATTTTATTTTACGACACATTTGGACTACTTACTTGATTGCGAGCACAATGGCGGTTTCTTTCCATTTGCCTTATTTTCTTATTTGTTTTTGTTTGTGTATGAAAATATTTGCAATCATTACTTGTCAATTGAAGCACTTGTAACATTTCAAATGTATGGAAATAAGTCATCAGTAACAGCTGTCAGCTGGAAGCTCTATCCGCAGGGAAGTGCATACAAGAGGGGATGTATACAGAGTAAATCGTAAAGCGTTTGTGAGTTCACACTTAGAGTGTCGAATATTTCATTAGCCTTATGAGAGCTAGTCAAATAGTGCATAATGTAAATATTAACTCTACCATCCGAGCAATCAAAGGATCTGGTTTTTGAAGAAAGAAAGAAAAAATCACAATATAGTTGTGCCAGTAAAATCATCATCATTAATGCTTAAAGCAACTAGCCTGAACTAGACAAAATGCTATGTAGGCCGTAAATGTAGTAAATGAAATGGACTTTTAATAGTCGCATGTTTAAATAAGCCTTGGAAAACACGACGAAAATAATTATACCAATAAATTAACGGTAAATAAACTGGACTGCCTGATAGTATGCGAACGATATTAAATCTTTACTAAACACCTCCTAACGCTGAATTCCTAAAAACCAGAGGCTCCAAAACTAACTGAGCTCAAGAATATAAAGATTAGGTTAGTTCAATCAATCAGCCACAGTACGTATATTTGGATAGAGTTCCGCTCTTGTGAATGAGCAGTAGGTATGTAGGGAAACCAAATGAATATAAGAAAAACATTTTTACTCGTTCGTTAACCAAATAGCTGTACAGAGGCTCTGACTTGTAGGCAGTTAAAAAATAAAAAAAATTAATTGGCGCCTACACTTATGTTAGGTGTTTGGCTGTGCTCCTGCTGCTATTTGTGGCGCGCGTGTTGATGTTGTTCCACAAATGAAGGGAACAAAACTTTTCCTACAGTTTTAAGCCAAATCAGAAAGAAGGCAAATGATTTTTTATGAAGAGCTTTTCCGTGGCAGAAATACACTCCGCTATTAGAGAAAAACTTTTCCTATCAGTTGTTGTTTCATGCACGAAGATTCGAGCCTACGCCCTCCCGAATAGTAGTCACACACCAATCTATTCGGCTAAGCCGTTACTAATTGTAATTATCGAATTCAAGTTGTTACGCGCTGATAATGAAGTTTCTTATGTGGCAAATGTGCAAGCCTGATAGAACCTCAGTTGCGTATGTATGAAAAAAGTGAGAACCAACCTGTCGGACCCTAACCTTGAAAAATGTAGACAGCTGAAGCGTAGATGCTGAGATGATTCCACTTCATTGAAAGTTATTACAGAAAGTACTCGTAGTTATGTTGGGTTTCATCGCATGGATTCCAAACGGACAGTGCCCAGCTAATACCTCCACCACTAACGAGGAGAGCGAATGGATTAGTTTCTTTAGATTTCTTAATCGTCTTCGATTCACTTGTTACCAAAAGAAATGTGAGGAAGAATTCTGCTAGTGAATGTTTTTGTTCAGCGCTTGTTGCGCTGACTGAAAGAGCCAATAGTATGGACAATGATAATGGCGAATGATTCGCGAATTTTTGCTTTCCTACACCAATATAAATCGTCTAAATGCTAAGCGGCTTCAGCAAGATTGTGCGACATTCCGGTTTTAAGAGGGTATATCAGATCATTGGCCCATTTCAGAAAACAAGTCACAATTGGTGACTTAGAAGCCGAGATTCAGGGCGTTATTAGTGTGTTAATGTCAGTCATTGAGCTGTGCAGGGCTTTTCACTAATTTCTAAAAATTTTGTACGTTTCCACGACAGTCGGTTCTATCTTAACCGTACGACCTGAATTAATGTAAGTATAGGGGTTTTCAATAGGTGCGCTTCAACTTTTTCCCGATAGGGAGGGCGAACGACGCAATATTTTTTATTTTTCGCTTGTCATTTGTAAACTTCATTGGTACACATTTCATCATGGAACGCTACACACTTGAGCAACGATTGCAAATTGTGCAAATTTTTTATGAAAATAATCGTTCTGTTGCTGCTACTTTAAGAGCATTACGGCCATATTACGGTCCATTTAACAAGCCGTCCCGTTTTGGGTTATGTGAAGTCATTGGTCTACAGTAACAAGCCGGCGACGATTTGTGAGCTCAGAGCCAATATTGAATGCGAAATTGCTGGAATTTCGGACGGTTTATGCAAAAGAGTGGTCGAAAATTGGGTTCAACGATTGGACTTCGTAAAACGTGCACGCGGTGGTCATGCAAAAGAAATCGAATTTCATACTTAAATGTATATGTTCAAACTCGATAATAAAAAAAAAACTAGTTAAAAAAGTCAAACCGTTTGTGTTTTATTCAAAAAAGTTCAAAAGTTGAAGCGCTCTTACTGAAAAACCCTATATATCCGGCCAAAGACTGTCACTCCAGCAGTATTTCCCGCTCATGTAGGGGGAATTTTTATGCTGTTACAATAACAACGACAACTAATTTTT
The DNA here is from genome assembly GCA_037575425.1 of Anastrepha fraterculus. NCBI lineage: Eukaryota > Metazoa > Arthropoda > Insecta > Diptera > Tephritidae > Anastrepha > Anastrepha fraterculus. The sequence continues at coordinate 8,770 of JAYXIM010017852.1, read as the reverse complement.
GAACACTCAAAGATATCAAAAGCCGAATAAAGCAAGCTATGGCGGCATTCGGCTATCTGCAAGCAATTTGGAAAGCATCACACATTTCACCGCGCACAAATTTGCGAACTTTTAACTCCATCGTAAAATCGACTTTACTTTATGGTTGTGAAACGTGGAATGCGACGCCAATTGACACAAGCTCATTACAAGTTACAAATTTACTGCCCAAATATTATCTCGGATGCTGACTTATGGGCCAGAACCAAGCAGATGCCAATACTATTAGATATCCAAAATAGAAAATGGAGCTAGATTGACCATGTTCTACGCAGGGGAAATGGTGACTTAACAAGGGCCGCCATTGACTGGATCCTCCGAATGAAAACAGATCCAAATGGAAGAGACTCGTTCTGGCCCTATATTCTACACTGGAACTTTAGGAATTTATGATAATGATGATGACACTGAAGATCGAGCGACAGAGAATGGAGATTAGGATATCAGAAAAAATATCGTTTCCAACAAGCACCTCTTTAGAAACGCCCGCGTGTTGCGTTGCGTTAGATGGCTTTTTAATTATTTCCAAGTGCGTTTGTACTATTTCTTCTGCTGGTCGTATACATGATTGCTTGTAGGTATTTGTTTTGCATTTGTCAGTTTTTATGCAATTTTTCTTTATATGTACATATGTACATATATGTATGTATAGACTCATAGATTGGTAAGTAATTCGCAGACTCAACTCGATTGCACATACATATTTACTTATACCTATTAAGCCGCACACATACACACATATTTATGTATGTATGTACTATCTACATATATAAATTAGTGGCATAAATCGCACATAGTTATGCGCTTTCTGTAGTTATGCAGATATTTCTCTAACATTTTTTGGTTAGCTTTGTGGATGCTGCATCGCATTGCCTCTTTCAAATATAAATTTTGTACAAATAAATAAACATTTGCAATGCAAATAGAAGTGTTTGTTTATATGCAGCTGATGGTTTGCCATCTTCACGCAAATGTCATTTGAAAGTTTTTCGATTAAACTGTAAAGCTGGTACTTTAATGTGGATATGTATATTAGGGGGGTCGTTCAAAAATTGTAAAATATCTCTAATTTACGCGAGGGCTTCAAAACCATCAAAAATGTGTTTAGTGCAATTAAAAATAAAATTAAGGCGGTTTTTAATTATTACTCGGTTTATAATTGTGCACAGCTCTTTTCTATAGAACTGAGGTAGGGGGACTGCGTTGGCCATTCCATAACCTCAATTTTATTTTCACGTCTCGTGTATTTAGCATAATTATCCTGTTGGCGGCCGCCGTAGCTTATGGGTTAGGGCGTGACTACCATTCGCGAGTGCGTGGACTCCAATCTCCATGCATGAATCAGGAAAATGATACAAAAAGTTTTTTCTAATAGGGTGTACGCACCAATTATTTATTTTATTGTTTGCACATTTTATTGGCATATCCTCTCTGCATACGGCAACCTAACATTATGCATTATTTCCATAAGAATTCTGGAGTCCATTACGCCATCAATTTTGTGGACATGCAGGTGGACGTCTAACATATTGTCGTGGACTCGTGCCGCCTTACAAAACTATTTTAGACGCGTTAGTCCATAAAATATTGCGCCACATGCCTTATGTTTTGGTGTCAGGACTAACTTTCTTCGTAGGCTGCTGCTTATCCAGCTTTCCGTAGTCTTCTACGTACAGTAGGCTGGGTCGATTTGTGGGGAGGCAAAAAAATCGCCCATTGCTGTGTGAAAATCATATTCTAGGGATCAAAATAAGAAACTTTGCCGAAGGAACCATACCTCTAAAACGAATTCTGATGTCCCCCAATTTGGGTCGAACTTTTTAGTTTCTTTTCTATAACTCACTTAAATTAATTTTTTCATTTACATACATACATATGTCCTGACTAAATAAATTTCTTAAGAGAAAAAATAGATATTATTATAAATAAATAATAAATATTATTATAAATAAATAAAAATAAAGAAAAAACATAGCCATTTAGCTGATTTTTTCATGTAAAGGCCAAAAATGGTGATATTTTTAAATTGGGGGACATCAGAATTCGTTTTAGAGGTATGGTTCCTTCGGCAAAGTTTCTTATTTTGATCCCTAGAATATGATTTTCACAGAGCAATGAGCGATTTTTAAATCGACCCGCCCTAACGTACAGTCATGTTCGAAACATTTAGGCTCACTTATTTTTTAATTTGTATGGCTGACTTCATGGGATTCTCTTTGAAGCACCTTACAATGCTGCTATAGTCTTGCAGGGAAGTTTTTCGTTTTCCTCTTCTTTTTTCCGGCTTTTTGACAAATTTGATTGCATTTTAAATAATTTTTGCTGAATATAAAATCATAATTTGTATTTCTGTGTAAGATCTCCCATCTGCTCTCAATTTCAAAATCTGCTTTCGTTGTTCTGAGATGCAGTGTTTCGCTCGATCCACCATATTCAAAACATAAGAAATATATGCCTGACACTCATTAAAATTAAAATAAAAATATATAAATAAATAATAAAAAAACGTACACTACCCTTTGCTGTCAAAAAAGTCTTGCGGTATTTCCGCAAGCTTGTCTTTGCAAGCGCGTAGTTCTAGTTGTATTCGTCGCATCGGTTCACGCTAGAGCTTTTTGGAAAGCTCTTTTCACGTGCTAACACGTGTTTGATTAATTGTTGTTTGCTTTTAGTCGTTCGTGAGTTATAGCGTCGCAAACATGGAGTAAAATAACGAGAAAATACGGCATATTTTACAGTACTACTACGATAAAGGCAAAAATGCATCTCATGCTGCCAATAAAATTTGTGCAGTTTATGGACCCGATACAGTTTCCATTTCCACCGCACAACGATGGTTTCAACGTTTTCGTTCCGGTGCAGAGGTGATCGAAGATGCGCCACGGTCCGGAAGGCCTGTCGTCGAAAATTGCGATAAAATCGCTGAATTGATCGAAAGAGACCGGCATAGTAGCAGCCGTAGCATCGGCCAAGAGCTGGGCATGAGCCATCAAACTGTTATAAACCATTTGAAGAAGCTTGGATTCAACAAGAAGCTCGATGTATGGGTGCCACACGACTTGACGCAAAAAACATTTTTGCCCGTATGGATGCATGCGAATCGCTTCTGAATCGCAACAAAATCGACCCGTTTTTGAAGCGGATGGTGACTGGCGATGAAAAGTGGGTCACTTACGACAACGTGAAGCGCAAACGGTCGTGGTCGAAAAGCGGTGAAGCTGCCCAGACGGGGGCCAAATCTGGATTGACGGCCAGGAAGGTTCTTCTGTGTGTTTGGTGGGATTGGCAGGGAATCATCCACTATGAGCTGCTCCCCTATGGCCAAACGCTCAATTCGGACCTGTACTGCCAACAACTGGACCGCTTGAATGCAGCACTCATGCAGAAGAGGCCATCTTTGATCAACAGAGGCCGAATTGTTTTCCATCAGGACAACGCCAGGCCACACACATCTTTGGTGACGCGCCAGAAGCTCCGGGAGCTCGGATGGGAGGTTCTTTTGCATCCACCGTATAGTCCGGATCTCGCACCAAGTGATTACCACCTATTTCTGTCCATGGCGAACGAGCTTGGTAGTCGGAAGTTGTCCACAAGAGAGTCCTGTGAAAATTGGCTCTCCGAGTTTTTTGACAATAGGGAAGCGAGCTTCTATAAGAGGGGCATTATGAAGTTGGCATCTCGTTGGGAACTCGTCATCGAACAAAACGGCGCATATTTGACTTAAATCGCATTATTATAACCAATTTTATTTTATATTATTATAAAAATTGAAAATTCAATAAAAATATCGCAAGACTATTTTGACAACCTATATTTAGTATTCAAATTGTCTTTTTTATGATTTATAGTATGTTTTAGGGGCACTGCTCGTATTTTCATGTTCACAGCTGTATGTGATGTCTTTGCTAAATACAGGGTTGGTCTCAAATTGGTAAAATCGATGTAGATATAGGCGTACATACTTTCATACACACATACAGAAGCGTTCAGAAACGTTATAGCCATGCCGTTAATAGCTTTTCTCACCCAGTGGATTAAACAAAAATTTTACTTTTAATATTTAAAATCGGTTTAGTACGAGTAGGAAGTGCAAGTGGAAGGTAAAAGTGGTTTTGTTCTACCAGCGCATACAATAATAGTCATTTTAGAAAAATTTGGTACATTTTACACCGCCGACTATTAGGCCAGTATGTTTTTGGTTGCACTTAAACTAAGTTTTTCTTTGTATGAAAGTCGACCACGCCTAATGCTTCACCGTTACATGGGCACGTATATATGTATAAGAGTGCTGAAAAGTTGAATGCATTTACAATTTGCTTGAGAGTGCCCGACCTATCTATGTATCTACTTGTCTACATACGAGTATGTCGTCTATGCCACTAAGTTTGTAAGTAAATTTTGTATGTCTATTAAAATGTGTGATTATTTGAGATTCTGCAGTTCCTTTCGTGATCTGCTTGCGATGCACATATTTTTTGTTGAATTCTACTCTTTGTTCAAATTTCCGTACACTTTTGGGGACAAACGTGCTCATCATGTCTGCACAAAAGTTTGCACAGTTTACACGAAAATGCAACTGAATACATACTTGAATGGATTTACTTTATGAACATACAGTATTGGACCTAACTTAATCACCACTTGGTGACTTTTTCTGATATTCGTATATATCAGGGATGGCCAACTTGATTAGACCCAAGATCTACTGTTCACTGACGACACCCTGTGGGATCTACCAATTACATACTTCTTGAAAACCTTAATAAAACAGCATAGTTCAGTACAAAATTGTGTAGTCTTTTTATTTTATTAAGAAGAAAAACATAAAAATTACTCTAAAAAACTTATTATTTAGTTGAGCATTCATGTGAACATTGGGTCTGAGCATCTTCTACTAGATTAGCAAAATCAGGTTTGTAGTTGGAAATTGCCAACCTTAAAGAGTCCAATGTATGAGCGTCTGTCAAGCGAGAACGATGTTTATTTTTTGTTTGTTTTAAGTACGAAAATGTTGACTCACATAAATATGTTGAACCAAAACACGAATGCAGTTGTTCAACACATTTCTTCAAATTTGGATATTTTTCGTTGGAAACCACTTCCCAGAAATCTAGACCTGAGGATGATCTTGCTTTTAGAAATATGTCGCAGTAGTATAAGAGAATAAAACAAATCATGTATTAAAGTTAAATTCATTTCATTGACACTACGAGAAATATTTTTTTATTCAAACACAAAGATTTATTTAAAATTTGTGGATAAAAAAAAATAATTTATTGAATTAGAATTGATTTTTTTTACATATAATATTTAACAAATTGTGTAAAAAATATTTGTGAATTTATTTATTTATGTACTGAATGTCTTCAGCTTTAGTTCATAAATAAAACTTAAATAAGGACTAAACTTTCTACTTATAATTTGCATAATATTATTGACTTTACAGTCAATAAAAAATAAATGTTATGCATTTCACATTTAAATTACTCTTCATTTTCCTCACAGACAAACAAATTTCAGAAAATAGTACTAAATTTCTCTCTTACATTGTTTTATGACAATTACCTAAACCAAATTATATGTACTTGATTTAATAAATTATGCGTAAACATTAAAATTTTTAATTTTACCATTGCATCACAATAAATCACAATAATTAATACAACATTTTTCAAAATAAAATTATATTTATTAAAAATTGAATAAGTATAAATTTAATTTTATATTTTATTTATAATTTGTTCAAAGTATAAGAGCGAGTAAGGGCTCTCAAGACCTTGCAATACTTATCCTTTTAACTGGACGCTTCCAGTCAGTAGCAGAAACATTGTGACAACAATCAAGGATGTAGTCAAGACAACGACAAGGCCTAGAACGCTCAAGGCAGCATCAAGGCAGCCACCTTGAATTCCTTGAAAACAGATGAGCAAGATTTTCTAGATAAATTCCCTGAATTCCTTATCTTGAACGGCATCGATAGGTAGGATTTATAAGAGGTTCGTTTGCAATAGTAAAAATATCAAAAATATGATCTAACTTCATTTGATGAACCTTCATGAGCATTTCTTTCTTCATTTGATATTCCTTCAGAGTTTCTTTTCAACCACTTATCCATAGCGTAGGTACCTATGAGGGGCCATGCAGTCTAATCGTGAATTATATCGGTTCGCGCTAGTCTGTCGTCAACCAGGCCTCGTCAACTAAGGGCTTGAAAATGGCGAGAACGAGCCGAAAACAAAAGAGAGCTGTACTGCGTAGAATAGAGGATAAATAACGTGACGGAACGGCGATTGAAAAATGATACAAGATGATGCTTTTTTTTTGTTTAATATTAAGTAAAACAATTCTCACTGCACTCAACAAAATTACTTTCACAAGCCAAATGAATAAACGCCCAATTTATTTCAGTGATGTGTAAACAAAACTGTCGGTGGCACTATCGAACACTATCAGTAGTACAGAACTATCAATAGTAGGTCGACTCGATAGTGCTCAACTATCGATAGTGTCGATAGTTTACCACCTTTAATGCGTGCAGCAGTGTTGCGCAGTCTGTTCCACGTATGCATATTGTATTTATATTTTTTTGACTTGCCACGATCGACTGGACTAATAGTCGCGATCGACCGGTCGATCGCGATCGACCGTTTGGCCACCCCTGGTATATATGGTAAATTTTGTAACCAAACGACGTTATTGGAGTATGTAAAGGGTTTTCCAATGAGAGGTGCTGTTTTGATATTCAAAGAAGAATGATATTTTTTAATATAAATGATCGGATGTTGATTTCATTAAAAAAGGGGATGGAATGCCGTTAATAGTTGAAAATAATTTCAGGCAAATTACCACCACGACCACGCTTACAGGACAATATCCGTTTCATGAAATTTTCCATAACCGAATTGCAAAGTGGCTGCCCTATGTCCTCGATAGCCTCACGAATTCCATCTTTGAGGCCTTGAATCGACCCTGGGCTGTTGGCGCAGCCCTTCTCCCTCACGTGGCCCCAAAGAAAAAATTCGCAAGGTGTTAAATCACAAGAACTCGGTGGCCAATTGTGATCACCTCTTCGAGAGATAACACGGTCCGGAAACTTTTCCCGTAAAAGATCAATGGTTTTGTTGCTTGTGTGGCACGTAGCGCCGTCTTGTTGAAAATAAACGTTGTCCAGATCAATACCATCCAATTCCGGCCATAAAAAATCGTTAATCATCTCTAGATAGCCTTTTATATATTTAAATAACACATGCTATTGGGAAATCCTTTATACATATATGAGTGCTCGACTTTTAGTTATATTGCAGGAAATAGGCTACGTCGTTAGCAAAAAAAAAAAAACAAATGTGAAAAATCAACGCGATTTTTGTGTACTTCAAACTCTACCTTGATTATATAATACCTAAATTTAATGCCCCGAAATTTATAATATTGTCAAAAATCAACACAAATTTTGAGTCACTTCAAACTTGAACTTCGTTATACGAAAATTTAGTGGGCTATAAAATTGCATGCACTAAATTTTTCTAAAAATTCTGATTACAAGGATATTAAAATTAAATAAAAAGCAAATAAATTGTTTAAACTTGTCAATAAGCCCCTGTGCTATAGTTATTTAATTAAGCAGTATTGTTGTTGTTGAAAAATTTCTAAAAAATTAAGCAACTCTTTAACCCCAGACAGATAATCACATTCTGACATACGTGAAAGATAATCATTCGTTAAATTGACGCATGATTTTTAACCAGCTAGAATAAACCAATACGTGTTATATTTTATATACAATAATACTGGAATTTAAAATATATTGATATTATTTATTATGAAAAAACAAAACAAAACAAACAGTAATCAACAAAACTTAGGAGCAATATTTCTTTGAGAACTTATCATTTATTTTTTGCTAATTATCAGCCATTTGGCTTATATACTTTTATCATCTGTTCGGATTCGGAGACATCGTATCAAAAAATTAAATCTATCACGAGTCATCAGAGATACACACACCATTGACAAAGATCGATCAAATAGTGGTTATTCTTCCTCATTGCTGTCATTACCAGAATCCCAATCAAAGAACGAATTTCATCTTCATGAGTGCCATGAAATGTAGCACCAGTCATAAATATGCTTCCTTTCAAAGACATATCGGCATTAGTCCGTTTTACGATCTCGACTATTGTTTCACAGTAAAAAATATATTGAAGCACAAATCAGGAATCACAATACTCGGCTAAGCTTAGTTGGTTTCGAAGTCGACTAGAGTAATTATAGGCCTCTTCTATACGCCACTTTTCTGGTCGCTATCTTTATGCTCGATTATCTTGACAAAAAATTTGCATGCGAAAGCAACAACAAAGTTATCGAGTAAGATTCGCCGCTAGAGAGTATGGCTATTGCTCATTAAGTAGCTCTCTTCCTGCGTTGCCAATATATGTTCATATGTTCATTCAACTGAAGTTTTTCAAAATAGATCAAATCACATTTCTTCTACACTTTCTAGAAGAAGGCCATGTAAAATTGCGCGGCATGAAACTCTTTTCCCAAGCAAGAAAGTCAGACAAAAAAAATATCACAAATACTTATTGCCAATCATATGGATCACCCTTGAATCAGCCTGTATAAGAACAGGTATAGAATGTCTTTTATGGCCGCATTAATGTAGGTAATGTTCTGGAGCCAAATATGGTCAAAATGTGATCTTGTGATCTCTCCTGAAGCCACTCTTTAGGTA